>RJVU01004711.1:740754-786211 GCA_003731715.1 Anabarilius grahami | reverse complement strand
AATACAACAATACTATAGTATACTATTATTTTGATATTTAAATTATTTTGATCATAATTAGATATCTTTGCACAAACACAGAAGAGACAAGCATTATTTCTGACATCTGTAACCCGAATATCATTGCATGGTTTTTGCTTTATATAATAGTTACATATACAGCAACATCTGAAAGAAGAGAGAAAACTCTTTACATGTGCTCACGCTCATAACCGCTGAACATCTGAACACAAACAATGATCAAATGCACATTGACGGATCTTCTTCTGTCTGTTCTCCAAAATGTCATCAAATGTATATTTCTGCAGGCATGTGTAAACTGGTTAAATGTGTCTACGGCAGTGTTGGGCACGTTACTTAAAAAAAGTAATTAGTTATAGTTACTAGTTACTTCTCACAAATAGTAACGGAGTTAGTAACTGAGTTACATCATTATAAAAGTAACTAATTACCAGGGAAAGTAACTATTGCATTACTTTAAAAATAAAGACTTAATTATTAAATATAAGTCTAAAAATAAGTAATTCTTGATCCGACTCGTGACTCATGATCCGCTCTTGCTTATGAAACTTCTCTGTACTGTACAATACGTGTTGGTAGCCATTAAAGAAAATGTAGTTTCATATATATGTTTAAATAGTCCTATGTTATGTTTTAAATTCATTTACTTGATTATGAAAAGTGAAGAGCATGAGTAAGATGCATCATAAGATGCGCAATATATCGGGAGTCATGGAGTGGGTCAGACATGATTTTGATAACTTCATTAAGTTTTGTTTTGTAGAAAGCCTCTCTTTAAAGTGAATTTCGTTTTGTAAAAATTGTATCTTAATTTTAATCAATGTTTCATCAACCAATTGCCTGGATTTAATGAATAAGAAACAAATATAGCAGACAATAAAACAATGGCAGGCGCGAGCGCGATCACTGGTGCGTGAACTGGAGCGCGACTTATAGGCTAAATTAACCGAAACTCAGCGTATAGGCTGCTTGCCTCACAGACCTGAGAAATATATCTATAGAAAGCTTGAAATATCTAAAAATGAAAAGAAATAGGCTACTCTGATTATGTATCCTAATCCGAATGAAATGTGCATTCTCTCTCTAGGCGTGTCCAGTAGGCTATGCGGAGATGATGGGCAAGCGTAATGCGTGCGCTTGAGTGCATAGCCTATATTACATAAACGCTCATTATTAGTTTATTCTCTCCAGTATTTAAGAAATTAAATTAATATAAATGTGATTAGCCAACTTGGCTTAAATGAACAACCACTAGTCGACTAGAAAAACTTAATTTACATATTTTCGATCCAGCACGTCACAAAGGGTATTCTGGCTTGAGCTCACGCTCAGCTCGCATGCTCTGACACACACACACACACACACACACACACCGACAGAGCATCGTACATTATTATCAGTTTAAAATTATATTTGTGTATGACTAACCGCAGCACACACCAGAGAAAAATCTTTGCAGGTCCTATGAGAGAGAGCTTACTCGGATGAAAACCAGTGAGCTCAATTATAGTAACGGGGCATTTTTTTTTGCTAGTAGCGGTAACGGCGTTGTAACGGGAGAAAAAGTAATTCGTTTGATTACTCGTTACTGAAAAAAGTTATATAAAGTTATTTATAACGCCGTTATTCCCATCAATGGTCTACGCAAAGGCGTTAATTTTCAAGATGAACAGACAAGTGTTTATTTCATACTTTCTGAACAATGGTAGCTTATTCAATGTATAAGTTAAGATATATGTCCAAAAAAATGGTAAAGAAATGCTACATACTATTATCGTGGCGTAATAATCAGTTTGGTTGTAAAATGTAGGCTATTGGCTGTATGAATTGAAATCAAATTAAATCGATACCTGTGGAATTGTTCACATACAACATATGCAGTTCAACTAATAAAGATCTTCATCGCTGGCAAACAATAGGATGGATTTGCAGATTTGCTTTTAATTGACTGTAGATCCACTGCCACTTCATCCAATGCTCCGAGTGAGAAACCACTTTAGATGATGCAGTGCGTGCAACTGAACAAATCATTCAAACTGATTTGCGAACCAATTTAAACAGTTTTGCCAACTTGATGGATCATTCTTTGAACAGAATCGACCCCAAATCTGATTCATTTGTGAATGGGGGATCATTCATCAAAAAAAGAGACAGTGTGCTTGAAATAAACTACACATTTCTTAACATGTACAGTATTGCATTAAAATAAAATAACGAAAGGAGCATCGGCCAGCGTAGTGAATTAAAAGTATAGCTTTTTTATTAGAAATGTACTCAAGTTAAAGTAAAAATACCCACATTTAAATATACACTTGAAAGTACAAATTTTCCAAAAAAACAAAACAAAAACAAAGCTCAAGTAAATGTAATGAAGTAAATGTACTTTGTTACTACCCACCTCTGCCCCCGTGTGCTGGGTTGCTTCAACAGACAATGATCATGTATCGTCAATAGCCAGAGATATTGTTAAAATCATCAAATATTAACAATATTAAGAGGGTTTCTAATTTCCAAATAATTTTGGCCTGTTACATTCTTTTAGTATATTATTATTACTATTATGTTATGCTACTTTTATTATTAAATTAATATTATAATAAATTTGCCCCACAACAATTTCATAGTGCATTACCGCATAACCGACATGCTGTAAGGATAATAAAAGATTATTGGCTCCTCTTTGAAAATGTTTTAACCATTTTTTAGGTCTATTATACAATGAATTATAGACCTATAATTAAAATTCTTAACAGTCCATAAAATTTGTCTCTCGTCGTCTCTGAGAGAATATGCTCTATCAATGCAGCGTCAGATAGCTCTGTAGTGAATATTGACAAGACTGACAATGGTATAATTCTCAAAGTTTGCATGTTGCTTCTTGTGTGATATCCATTGGCCTTCTTGGTTTAAAACTGAAAGATTTCAAATTTAAATTTTTCAAAACTCCTGCCTTGTTTATCACAAAATAGGTGTCATTTGAAAGCTTAGGGTCTGAACTTTACAATGGATGTAGCCATTTGATTAACTCCTAAGTCCTTCTGAGTTATTTGCTAAAAAATAATAATAAAAAATGTTTTCATAATTTATAATTTTTTCCCCCCATGTACTCCACTGTGTCATTTAAAAGGTCTCACTGAGCAGAATACAATGAGTATACATGTTTTGGGCTTTTAAAAATGCCCATCGGGGGCGCCAAGGGCTATACAAAAAGGCTACCTTGGTTCAAAATGCTGTAACTTTTGATTTCTTTGTGCAATAATTACAAATATACAGCTCACATATAGCAGAACATCAACAAAAAAGAATTGTCCTCCTACCATATTTCCTTTTATTTAAAAATGTAAAAAGTTTCCTTTCGACCGGTACCAACCTTTAGACTCTCCTTGCTACGGTTTTGGAGTTACGAAGTCTTCTTTTTTGCATGACATTCAGAAAAAAAAACTCTGAAAATGCCTACAGGGCTTAAGGGGTTAAATCCTCTTTTTGAGATACATGAGATACTCTTTTTAATGTGCACTCTTGTTATGATTGTTAATCTTTTTGTTCATCATATATGGTATTTCGTGTTAAAATATTACTTGGCTCATTATGCTAATATGCTAAGGCTACTTAATTGTTGTTGTTAAACCATCATAGGTAACCTGGTAAAATAATTTTATTTTAAAATAAAAAGACTGTATTTATAATTTCTGCATTGACGGATTCACAACAGGTTAATGAAAATGGTAGTTACAGAGAAGATAGTTACAGAAATTTAATAAATGAAATATTGCCAGGTAGACATATATACCGGTGACAGGTCAAGTTGCAGACATACAATATGATGGTGTCCTGCCACGGCAGGATTTTACCCCAGCTCGTAAATTGCCAGCTATAAAATACAATAAATTTATATCAGTATAGTCCCATATTCATAATTGTGACCATGCAGTCTGTTTACAGTTTACCACTGTAAATTATTATAATTATAATTACTATAAATACTACATAAATTGTTAAACTCTCTGCAAGTCCCTGTTTACACTGAATTGATTTTAATAACTTTAATGTCCTGAAGTGTGCACCAAGCACTATGAAAACAAGTTTCCGATCGGTACTCTGTATCAGCAGATACTCAATATTCAATGACTTGTGATTGGATTGGGGAACAAAAAAACCCGATCAAGGCATTCCTATTACATTTTACTTGTTTTTTTAATGTAAGTATATAGTATTTAAGGACACCTAATATAAAGTGTGACCGGAATGTTTTTACTGGAATAATATTAGGGTATCTGTCCAATGATGATATGTTTTGTTTTCCATAGTTTACACTCCTGTAATCTCACTGGTCAGTGTTGTGAGAGTTTGTCATCAGCTCTTCAATCCTCAACCTGTGTCCTGAGAGAGCTAGATCTGAGTAACAATGACCTGCAGGATTCAGGAGTGAAGCTGCTCTCTGGTGGACTGAAGAGTTCAAACTGTCAGCTGCAGATATTGAGGTTTGATTTTGTCAACGAGTCATTTAGTTTGTGAATGTATTTAGATACTCCTTTTTTTTTAGATATTTTTTAAATACAGAGATAGTTGTTAAAAGCACATTTTAGTTCATATTTCATGATGTCTCAAAATAGCACAGTTGAGTACACTTAGATGTTCATAAGATTATCTTAAGAAGTACTAAAGAAGAATTAAGAATTAAGTATATTAAGAAATTTAACAAAATTAGTGTGTGAAAATATAGCACTTAAAGTACATTATTGAAATGCACTATTTTCACCTGGGATATAATGGAAATCATTAAACTTTAGATGTGATCATCTCAGTGAACACTATCACAGAATACCATTGACCAAATGTAATTGTAATATGTGTGTCAGAATTTATACAAATTTAAGAAGAAAATAAGAAAGTAAAATCCAAAGAATGAGGAGTTCTTTATCGTATCGAGACTATCTCTCCACTGTGTTACATATTTCATATCCACACAAATTAGATCCTCCATATATCTAGTGACATGGATACACTTTAAGACAACCCAGTTGTGTCAGTCATTTAGTGTCCTATAAAACAATTATAGTGGTGTGCATTCATTGCTTCTTTGATCTCCACTTTAGTGCAGGAAGCTCTATACTTTGTTCAGTATATATATTCCACTTACCATAAGAGTTGGGGAGACTTAAAAGGACTGTATTTGTATTGCTGGATCTAATGTGGTGTGGCAATCGCTCCTGGGTGTCGGTCAGAACACAGGAACCAGACCATTAACTGAATTGAGGGTGTTTAATAAACTGTTGCAGTAGGCATGGGCATACAGTCTTTCAATATGTATATACTTATATACATGCGTGTGGTTCTGAAACAAACAAATAACAATTATGAATAACAGCATTATTAAATAAATATCCATATACATTAATTCTGATAACGGAACAGTAACAGATGAAATTCACACTATTAACAGTCAGAAGCATACAAACTGCCACTAGGGGGTGTCACGTGTACTTAAACGTGACTGGCAATAATACACGTGATTTTACGTGACAACAGATTATACTGAATATAACTGCTCAAAAGATTCCAAGTATCAAACGATATATAATCCCCAATATAAATAATATCTGCCTTAGTGGCATTAGAGGGATAACATGTAAATATACACCGAGATTAATGAAGATAAACAAGGGGATTACCACAGTAACTCTAGCATCGCATCAGTCAGACATTAGTGATTAATATCTGAATATAACACACAAAAATGATTTTCTTCATTATTAACTAACAGATGAAGATAGAAACACTTACTATTCAGCATTGACGCACACATTATAAGTATAAAACTCTCTGAACACGGTGAATTCTCTCAGAAACGCAGTCCCATGTTATGCACTTGCTTCTCCGTCTTTATTGAATCTGCGCACAACAGAGCGTTGCCCGTGGTCGTCACGTTAGCTCAGGGAGAGTTGGAGCACATCAATATGCGTCAAAGATGCGCATACATGATTATTGCATCATTTGCACTACCTTTCGTACAGCCGCCCCCAAATGTGTGTAGCACATTTGTTCATGAATAGATGTTCAGTTCAGTACCCAGGGACAGGAATAAGGGCTTAGTTCTCCTCTTCATCAGGAATCTCGGGTAGAATAATCAGCCTGGCTACAGTTCTAGTGTAGGTTCTATCAATGATCCTTACATCCACCATACTTATGTGTCCATCAGCACTGGGGTAAACTTTGGTGACACCACCAACAGACCAGCATGCTCTGGGCAGTTGTGGGTCCATCATCAGTACCACTAATCCTGGGGTAATATCTGTAGGGTTGGCATACCTTTTCTGGTGGGACTGCAGATTTGGATCTCAGATCCAGGTTCTCAGATGGGGGACATCCTCTGAGACAGCAGAAGAAGATGTGAATGTCCTTAATCTGTTCCCCTCAGATAAGGAGATGAGTAGGATAATTTTGTTGAGAAGAGACATGCAAAAGTAAGCCACTATCAAAGGCAAGACTTTCGCACTGGGTTGTAGAAACAATCCAGATGGTCTACAAGGAAACGGGTGGACCATCATTGCCAGGACTGAGTGCACACTCAACTTGAGGTGTTGCCACCTCTTGGGCTTTGTGACATGGGGACTCTTTGAAGGAGATCTCTTTGAAACACCCATGTGGTCTTCTCCGTCCACTTTTGCTAAGTTTTACTACAACTGAATGTTGCAGCCAGCCCCTCCTTTAGTGATCCTAATTATTGTTAATATGTAATTCTTGCATTAGCACGGTTACATAAAAAAGGCCTCTGCCCTCCATTCATGCATAATTCAGGGGAGGTGAGCTATTGGTAGCGTAGATTGCTTAAGATTGCAAATATGTAAATATTGTATTGTTTGTCACTGCACTGTGGTCCCTTTGCAGAATATCTTTCAGAGTTCCCCATCCATAGTGAATATGTAATGTAGTGGAGAGATAGTCTTGATAGTCTTGAGTGTTCAGTTACGATGTAACCTTTGTTCTCTGAGTGAAGAGACTATCTCTCCACCTTGAGGCCACTCTGGGACATGTTCTGATCAAAGGATAGCAATGAATTCATTTGATCCTCCATTTCTGGTGACATGGATACTCTTTAAGACAATATGGCTGTGACAGTCATACCTAATTAGTGACCTATAAAAACAATCATTGTAGCATAGTGTGTTTATAGGGCACTAATAAGGGCATGACCGGCACAGCCAGATGGTCTTAAAGAGTATCCACATCACCAGATATGGATTATTAATACAGTATAAATACCTTTGTTTACCGTTTATACCATTTTAATTTTTATTTTAGACTACCATGTTGTAATCTTCCTGCTCAGAGCTGTGAGAGTTTGTCATCAACTCTTCAATCCTCAAACTGTGTCCTGAGAGAGCTGGATCTGAGTAACAATAACCTGGGGGATTCAGGAGTGAAGCTGTTATGTGATGGACTGAAGAGGTTAAACTGTCAGCTGCAGATACTGAGGTTTGATTTTAGCAATGAGACATTTGGTTTGTTTAGGCATATTATGAGTTATGTAAATGTTATGTATGATGGACTGAAGAGTACAAACAGTCACCTGGAGATACTGAGGTATTTAAGGGGGTTTCAACTGGTCTGTGTGTGTTTAATACATAATCAAGGTCTTCAGGATTATTACAAAGTTACAACATTTCAGTTTTCAGTTTGTTCACAGTCAGAGCTAATCTTTGAGGGACTGTAAACCTTGATACTTGATACTTACGCCATACTTGAGAAACGTTAGTTGGTGTCAGGTTAACTCTGCTCTCTACTGTCCCCTACATTTTATAAAATTAATCAAATGATACTGCACTTTTGCAGCAATGGCTGTTTCAGATTTAGTGATTTTCTTAAAATAAAATTAAGCCTTTTTCAAATGTAGTTGCAGTGTAATATAAATTAAGAAATTGATTATACAGAAACCTTTGTTTCAGATATATTATTATTACCTCTTTCCATATACATATACATAACTACAGTATATACATATACAAAACACTGCCTCATATTTACAAATAAATATCAAAATATGCAACACAAGCTACAAAGGCATACACATGTTCCTGGACCCTGTTCCTGGAGATCTACCTTTCTGTAGAGTTCAGCTCCAGCCCTGCTCAACACACCTGTCTGTAATTATCAAGTGCTCCTGAAGATCTTAATTAGTTGATTCAGGGGTGCTTTATCAGGGTTGGAGCTAAACTTTGCAGGTAGGTAGAACTCCAGGAACAGGGTTGGACACCCCTGTTTTAAATTATGTGACTGTGTATCTGTAGATGATCTGACTGTTAATGTGTTTCTGTAGGTTGTCTGGCTGTATGGTGACAGAGGAAGGCTGTGGTTATGTGTCTTCAGCTCTGAGTTCAAACCCCTCACACCTGAGAGAGCTGGATCTGAGCTACAATCATCCAGGAGATTCAGGAGTCAAGCTGTTCAGTCACAAACTGGTGGATCCAAACTGCTCACTGCAGATACTCAAGTATGTTAAATGACATTCTAATAATGTCAAACTAATAATGACATTCTGAATGTGTGTATGTGTGTGTGTGTGTGTGTGTGTGTGTAATGCATATCTACATTATTGTGTACCTGTGTTTATAGTGTGGATCATGGAGGAGAGTTCAGGATGACAGCAGGATTACAAAAGTGTATGTCTTCAAACACACACATAAGATCATCTAGTGACTGTTGTTTTGTTATAGATGTTTCTCTGTTTCTTGTATTTAGATGCCCTTGATGTTACACTAGATCCAAACACAGCAAATACTCAAATCATCTTGTCTGATGAGAACAGAAAGGCAACATTTGTGAAAGCGAGGCAGCCATATCCTGATCATCCAGAGAGATTTGATGCATCGTGTCAGGTTCTGTGTGGAGACAGTCTGAATGGACGCTGTTACTGGGAGGTTGAATGGAGGGGATATAATGCTGAAATAGCAGTGGCATATAAAGGAATCAAGAGGAAAGGAGGAAGTGAGAGTGCGTTTGGATACAGTGACAAATCCTGGAGTCTCATCTGCTCTGATTACAGATTCACTGCCTGGCACAATAAAAAACGAACTGTCGTACATGTCCCTTCACCCCTGTCTAATAGAGTAGGAGTTTATGTGGACGTGTTGGCCGGCACTCTGTCCTTCTACAGCATCTCTGATACACGCACACTCACACACATACACACATTCAACACCACGTTCACTGAACCCCTCTATGCTGGATTTAAGGTTTATTTAAATTCTTCAGTGTCTCTGTATCATATTAAAATTTAGATTGGACACACAAGATAAAGTACATTAATTTCTTCCTTAGATTTGTGCATGGCTGGGGAAATGTTTTATTAATGTGTGGGGATTTAAAAAGCATCCCAATATTAAACTGCTGAAATAATTCTACAACTACAGATGAACATGAATGGGACAGAGTATATGAGAATAGACAGAACTCAAGATGAGGCCCAATGTTGTTGTGATATTATAACATCAATTTTAGCTCTACTAAAATAAATCTGCAGTTCTTGTTGTTGTTTTTTTTCTCTAAGACCACATTTACATAACTAATAGTTCAGCCTTGCAATGTTATTGGATGGAACATTTTTACTAGACTGGATTAATCAACATTCAAGTAAGTAAAAGGCCCAAAATATTTTAATGTGATTAGATCATGCAAATATTAAGTTACTGTTGATTGCTTTAATCACTTTAGATTTTGAGTTTGTAATGTCAATGTTGTAATTTTATAACACTGGGTGAAAGGGGTTGCAAAATTTGCTTGTGCACCTTAAAAATTACATGGATGAAATTTACATCTCACCTGGTCCATGTGAAATAAATTTTAATAGAAACAATGTTTTTGATCATTCACAAGTTTTAAATGTCTTTGTCACAGACACACCAGGCTCTGCACCCAGCCAATCATGTCGCACTCCCTCACCAGAGTACTGATCACATGCACCTGACACTCATCACCAGTCCAATCAACAGCACTATAAAAGACACTCACAATCTCTCAGTCATTGTCCGGTCTCCTGGATCCTCCACGTTCTCCAGTCCTTCGTGAGTGTCTATGTGCAATCTCTGTTCCCAGTCTTCTGGTCATCGTTGAATCTGGTGTGAAGATCAAGTTCAGGATTCCTGTCTTGATATATCCTCTGTCTGGCTCCTCTTATCTCTGCCTTCATCAAACCTGATGTGAAGATCAAGTCAAGTATTACTGCCTTGATGTATACTCTGTCTGGAAAACTTCATCTGAAATACTCACCTGCTACTGCTCTGGTTGTCTCAATAAACATCATGGGAAAATGCGGTTCATCGCACTCTCACCAGCACATCCACGCCAGCATCACCAGCGAGCACTTCCGCATTCCGCACCACCGCTTCTTCTTTATCTGTGTTAGCCCATGGCCCGACCGGCGCCCTTCTCTGGCTCGGCAGAGGATTGCAACGGATTCCTCCTGCAATGTTCGCTGGTTTTGGAGATGCAACCACACTTGTACCCTGACGATAAAGCGAAAGTTGTTGTACGATAAAAGCGACTTAACGGTAAAGCACTCCGCTGGGCAGAACCTCTTTGGACACAGAACAGTCCTGTCCTGCAATCCCTCTTGACCTTCATCAGTCATTTCAAATAGGTTTTTGGAAAACCATCATGGGATTCATCTCTCGGTGAGAGACTGTGTAACTTAAAACAAGGTGTTTTATCTGTCTCTGATTATGCATTACAGTTCAGAACCCTAGCGGCAGCGAGCGG
The DNA here is from genome assembly GCA_003731715.1 of Anabarilius grahami. Classification (NCBI taxonomy): domain Eukaryota; kingdom Metazoa; phylum Chordata; class Actinopteri; order Cypriniformes; family Xenocyprididae; genus Anabarilius; species Anabarilius grahami. The sequence continues at coordinate 775,435 of RJVU01004711.1, read as the reverse complement.
GTGGAATGAACAGGCCCTCATCTCCAGGTTTCGTCAGGGTCTGGATCCACGTGTGCGGTTGCATCTCGCTGCATACGAGGATTCCATCGGCCTATAAAATATAAAAATAGACAATATGAACAAGTCTATATTTCTTTTATTTAGGTAAAACAGATCTCTACTGTAATCTACTGAGAAGAGACTGAGAAGATGGCAGTAAGTTCACCTGTTTCCTTCATTGCGTCAATTACCCTGAACCACTCAATTCTTATTTCATATTTGTTTCATTTTCAGTGTGATGTTCATCTCTTTCTCTTTCTTTCTGGTTTAGATGATGGTGTTTTTGGTGGCTCTTCTCCCTGTTGTATTGGGCATTCACTGTAAATTAATGCCATTCGACTGTTCTGACATCTATAACTCGGGACAAACAGTCAGTGGGTTTTACACCATTTATCCAGCAGCTGATGTTCCTGTCTGGGTTTACTGTCACATGATCTCAGATGGGAAAGATGAAGACAAAGGAGGATGGACGGTACGAATGTGACTGTAGATCATTAAACACACATCAGAACATTCATTATGAATCATATCTTCTATATAAACCCATCACAGGTGATTAAGAGGTGAATGGACGGCAGTGTGAATTTCTATCGGCCGTGGAATCAGTACAAGAGAGGATTTTGGAATGTGGAGAGCGAATACTGGCTGGGTAAGATCTCACAGTGAGTGTCCGTTTGTGTGGATGATCATGTGTTTGGTTGAACATGTACTTCGTGTGTGTGTGAACAGGGCTGGAGAACATGTACCAGCTGACACGTAACAGGAAGTACATGCTGAGAGTGGATCTGGAGGACTTTGATGAAAGGAAAGGTTTTGCTCAGTACTCGTCCTTCTCTGTGGATTGTGAAACTGACGGGTATAAACTGCATGTTTCAGGATTCAGTAATGGAGGAGCAGGAAGGACATTTTCATTCATAGGAGTAAATGTGCACTTGATCGTGCACTTTCAAGTGTATTAGTAATTTAAATGTAATTATCATGATTATCATCAAATTTTCATGTCCTCAATTTGGATCCAGATTGTTAATTCAGTTTGTAAATATAATTTATGTCTCATTTTTTAAATGAGGCTTACTTTGGTAAATTTTAAGGAAACTTACATTAAACTCTGAAATTTTCTGGAATAATTCAGTGAGCAGTGTGAGATGTCAGACATGTTGCTCTGATAACATACATTAAGTAAGTAAAATTAAGCTTGCTGAATGGAAAATTGCTTATTTATTAACAAACTTAAAGGGTTAGTTCACCCAAAAATGAAAATTATGTCATTAATGCCTCACCCTCATGTCGTTCTAAACCCGTAAGACCTCCTTTCATCTTCGAACAGTTTAAGATATTTTAGATTTAGTCCGAGAGCTTTCTGTCCATCCATTGAAAATGAATGTGCGGTATACTGTCCATGTCCAGAAACGTAATAAAACGTCATCAAAGTAGTCCATGTGACATCAGTGGGTTAGTTAGAAGTTTTTGAAGCATCAAAAATACATTTTGGTCCAAAAATAACAAAAACTACGACTTTATTCAGCATTGTATTCTCTTCCTGGTCTGTTGTTCATCCGGGTTCACGACTCGGGTTCAGTGAACCGCAGCGCACTGCTGACGTAAGATGCTGCTGATGTGTTATCTGGTGCGCCAGAGTTTCGTTTACAGTCTGAGGGAGACGCACGTTGTATTCAAGCTATTTTTTAAAATGGTGCGTAAGTGAGAAACTTATTGATTCTATACAGAAAGATATGAAGTGCTGGGCAATGCTGATATTAGACTTCAGTGCTAGAATGGAAATAGTGAAAATGAATCTGCTTCCCAGATTTCTGTATCTTTTCATGTCATTGCCCATCAGGATTGCTGACTCGCATTTTAACGCTTGGGACCGGCTAATATCACGATTTATTTGGTCAGGGGCAAGACCAAGGATAAAATTTAGGACACTTCAGATTGATAAAGATCATGGCGGTCTAGCCCTTCCAAATCTGAAGGATTATTATTACGCATCTCAAATGAGATATATGGTTTATTGGTGTTCCCCAGAAATCGAGGCTCGATGGAGACTGATTGAACTATCCCAGGGACAGAGCCAACCGCAAACCCGTTTAGGAGGTAAAGTTATCTCAAATAAAGATGGGAATCGTATAGTTATTATAGAGATTGTAAATAAATATAAATTGACTAATGATATTAAACTTTTGATCTGGCCCTCCTGCAACCCGAGTTTTCGACTAGGTGAAATAGACTCTTCATTCTTGAGCTGGAAAGATCGAGGCCTCATGGTACTGTGTCAGCTTTTAGAAGGCAACACATTCAAAAAATTCGAACAACTCAAGAGTCAATACAAACTAGAGAACAGAGATCTTTTCAAATATTTTCAAGTGAGACATTTCTACAACAGTGAAATAAGAAAAGGTATCTCTCCTGAGGGCAATGACATTGTTAAAGTTTTTAGTGATGCTTATGAGCTCTTGCCAAGTAAAACTGTCTCTAAATTGTATAAAGCGCTGCAGAAACAAAACGGAAATAATACATTGTATATCAAGTCGAAATGGGAAAAGGAACTGTGTATGGAAGTGTCAGAGGGTGATTGGCTTTCGATGTGTGTGACACAACAGACATCTACTAGTTCTAAAAGATGGAGGGAATTTGGGTGGAAGAGTTTGGTTCGATTTTTCATTACACCTCATATTATTAATAAACAAAGGGGTGAACAACAGCAATGCTGGCGACAGTGTGGACATCGGAACGCCAATCACTCTCATATATTTTGGATGTGCCCAAAGTTAGAACAATTCTGGGACAGTATCCTTTTAATTACTGGAAGGATAATGGGTTATGTCATCCCTAAAGACCCTAAGATTTTCTTGTTAGGTCTTCTACCTGGTGAGGTGGTCCAAAAAGAAGACACTTATCTTTTTAAAATTCTAATGATTGCATGTAAAAAAGCTATCACTCGGTCTTGGTTAAAGATTGACCCACCTCGGACTGAACAGTGGAAAGAAATAGTGGAGGAGATACACTCAATGGAGAAGATGACATACTTTCTACGTATCAAAGGACATATATATAATAAGCGTTGGTCAAAATGGTTTGCATATAAAGAAGCGGAACAATTTTAATATTTTATTTTAATATTTTATTTCTCTGTTATATAATTTATAGTGCCCCTTGTTCTTTGTCCTTGTATGTTGTGTTGTAATTAAGAAAAATGCCAAATAAAGAGTATAAAAATTTTTTTTTTTTAAATGGTGCGTAAGTGTGCATGTCGCGGATGTCCTAATCGCCAAAAACAACGACATAAAAGTGCATTACCAACGCCGACAGATGAAAGGATTCAATTGAATCAATTCAGTGGAATCAATTCAATGGAATCAATTCAATGGAATCAATTCAATGGAAAGGATTCCGGAAGAGAATACAATGCTGAATAAAGTCGTAGTTTTTGTTATTTTTGGACCAAAATGTATTTTCGATGCTTCAAAAACTTCTAACTAACCCACTGATGTCACATGGACTACTTTGATGACGTTTTTATTACGTTTCTGGACATGGAGAGTCTACCGTACATGAACAGAAATGATGAACAGAAAGCTCTCGGACTAAATCTAAAATATCTTAAACTGTGTTCTGAAGATGAACGGAGATCTTACGGGTGTGGAACGACATGAGGGTGAGTCATTAATGACATAATTTTCATTTTTGGGTGAACTAACCCTTTAACTGGCTTAACAAGTAGGAACAAGACTATATTCAGTAAATCCTGTTAACAAAGCTCTTCCTCTCTGCAGGCGACTCTTTGACCTTCCACAACAATCAGAATTTCACAACCTTTGACAAAGATCAAGACCTCCGTGGAGGCAACTGTGCCAAAGTGTGTCTCGGGGCATTTTGGTACAAAAACTGTCACCAAGCAAACCCCAACGGTGTGTACTTATGGGGAGAAGATTCCACCCATGACGCTATTGGTGTTGTTTGGTACACCTGGAAATATAAAGATACTAGGTGTGTTCGAGCTCATGCAGCGCCGCACAGACCGATCGGCGGCTGACTTGAAGCAGTGCATGCCAGTTAGAAATTTTGTCCGACTTGAGGCAGCGCCGATGCCATGTGACTGTGACGTATGGCTTCAAAGTACCACGAGAGCGATTCGAGATCAGCCGCCTGAGGAGGCCAGTGCAGTTTCTCAAGAGGAGCTGCACGAGCGCTGATGACGACACAGCGGTTTCACGATTGGCCAGAATCACCGCATGACAACGATCACGTGTGTTTCGTGTTTATTGTCACGCCTTCAGCTCCACTAATGCTCAAAAGTCTGTGTTTTTATAACAGTTAAAGCTCTTTTCATGTAGTCGCGATGTTGTATTGTGTCATGTTTATCAAAATAAAACGGATAAAAAAACAAAGACCCCACTACATTGTATTTAAATAACATATGCTTATGTTGAACTTTATTCTTGTAAAAACAGACGCTGTAAGCAGAACATAAAGTTTTGAATGAAAAGGTCTCTGAAACATCTGTGTATTAGTCAAATATTGCATTTATTTCACTACAGCTGTGATAAAGTATGCAAACGCAGCGCGAGCGTCATCACGAGAAGCAGAAAGTGTCCGACTTCACGTCCTCCCCGCCTGCACGCGGATACTCTCGCCGATCGGTTACATCCAGCCGCAGCCGATGTCGAACACACCTACTGTCAGTGTGAAATCCATCAGCATGAAGATCAAAAGTGTATTTTAGTAACAACCATGTTTCCAGGAGCAAACATATGTTGTTATTACTGACTTCATAAATGTTCCATAAACTCCAGCATTGTGAAAGCATGTATGCCTGTATGAAGTGTTTATTTCCACAACAGAAACACTAAATGAGGCATTCTGTGGGATCACATCCGAACTAACTGATTATATGAGTTCAGAGTCATGGGAGCAGTTATAGTGTTGTTCATGTAGACTGGAATTATTAATCACTATGACCTCTCATTGCTATGGAGTATACACACAGTGATTGGCTGACGGGGGAGGAGTCAGCCATTTAATCATAGAAATATTGTAGAATGAGGTGTCATGTTTCCATATTCAAATAAAGGTTTTAAAATACAAATGTTGACCTATTCAAATAAATATTTTTTAATAAAAATGTTGCCATATTTAAATAAAGGTTTTAAAATCTAGGCTAAGTGTCACTAATTAAACTAGTATATACAGTTAATTATCCACCTCTTGGATGTGTGCATCTCAAGAGAATGCAGAATTCAAGCGACAAATTATGTTTTATAAACAAAGTTTGGGAGAAACACATTCAAATGGTCTTTCTAATCAGCTTTAGTGGAGGTATATATACACAGATGAGAGTCGACTAGTGACTTCGACAGCTTTCTGCATCCCTCAGCCACTCCGTCCCTCATTCTCGGCTGGGGATACGGGGGGAACTTTTGGGTTTGGGCTAAATTCCAAGCTCGGATTGATCCCCTTGGACAGCACACCAAATACGCTTATTATATATATATTTTTTACTCTATTCAATCATTTGTAAGTGTGAACTCATGAAAACCACTGCCACAGGTAATCAGACAATATTTATTTATTTGTTAAAGATTTATTTTTGGCATCTCATCATAGATTCAAATCTATAAATCAAAATGAATTGCATTTATGAAGAAGAGGTTCAGCACCCAAGGCTCTATCGCTATTGCCTCAATGGTGTACAGTGTCTTTAGGTGGATTATGAATGTTTGTGATTTGGTCTCAGTGACTCAGGTGTCCTCTTGACTACTCCTAACGTTTCACAGATTTAGGAGCTAGTTTTAGCGCGATGAGGATTGAGGATGTTCACCTGTTGATTTCCCATGCATTTTGAAAGAAAAGAATACATGTTTTCTAATGTAAGGTTAATTTCCTCCTTGATACAAAAGCCGGCTGATGGGAAACGCTTCCTCTTAAACCCTGTCCTGTTAACTTTAATGTTGTATATCTAAAATATTTTGAGTGTAAACTACAGTGAAGCCTGTAAATGAATCTAATGAAGACACATTTAGCTCAGAATCATTGTCCCATATAATATCAGTGGTCTGTCATTTTCTCATCTATCGAACACTGTGTAGTTTGTTAGTGTTAGTTCTTCATTGTTTATTTGCCAGGTTATTTAGCACTCGATTTCAGTTTCAGGGAGTTCCCATGTATTTTTTACACTAACCTCACCACATGTGTTTATAGCAATGTATGTTTATGTACCAGGGGAAAATCATTTTTCATTAAATGCTTTTTATTGCTACTTTTCTACTTGGTAACTATAAACGATACATAAAACTATCCTCTATAAACGATCGTATATCTATAAAACTATTGTCATCTTTTGTATGCACAGAAACTCAAATGTCTTCATGACAACCCTTAGTTTAGTTTCACTTGAAAGAACTAACAGAAAAATATTATTGCACAAGAGTGTTCTTCTTCAACTACTACTACTACTACTAATAATAATAATAATACCATTTATTAAAACTCAAAGGTCTTTGTTACAATCCACCAAAATAAAAATTTGTCTAACTTGAAGAAATTATGAAAGAAATATTTTACAATTGCATAGAACAATATACTTCTTTAAGTAATTATAATAATGCTTCAACCTCGCCATTTTTGTCTAGGGGAGAAGGAAAGGTGGTAACAATTAGTATAAATTAAAAATGATCTAAATACATCCCCTGATCTAAATACAAAAAGACACTAAATTTAAGCAAATAATTCTTAATTTATTAATGACAACCTCAAAGAAATTACAGAAAGGAAGCAAATATATCTTCAGGTGAGGGCCAGGTCAAAATAACAAACATAAAGCTCTAACTAGTGAGGGTAATATTAAATAACCTAAACAAAAGAAAATAAATGGACAACAAAGTCTTACCTCACTCCCTTACTGGCATTTACATAGGGGGGAAAAAATAAGTTCAAGGAAAATATGGCACCCTCTCCCTACATCTTCCAAATAATCAAAACAAATATTTACAGAAAATTTAGCAACAGTAGATGAACACATAAAAAACAGCAGCTCCTACACACAAATATATATATATATATATATATACACTGCTGCTCAAAAGTTTGGGATCGGTAAGATTTTTTATGTTTTTAAAAGAAGTTTCGTCTGCTAACCAAGGCTGCATTTATTTAATTAAAAATACAGTAAAAACAGTAATATTGTTAAATATTATTACAATTTAGAATAACTGTTTTCTATTTGAATATATTTGACAAAGTAATTTATTCCTGTGATCAAAGCTGAATTTTCAGCATCATTACTCCAGTCTTCAGTGTCACATGATCCTTCAGAAATCATTCTAATATGCTGATCTGCTGCTCAAAAAACATTTATTGTTTACAATTGTACAAAATATTTGTGTACAATATTTTTTTTCAGGATTATTTGATGAATAGAAAGTTCAAAAGAACAGTGTTTATCTGAAATCTAATCTTTTGTAACATTATAAATGCCTTTACTGCCACTTTTGATTGATTTAATGCATCCCTGTTGAATTAAAGTATTAATTTCTTTAATTTCTTTTCAAAAAAATAAAAATAAAAATTCTTACTGACCCCAAACTTTTGAACGGTAGTGTATAATGTTACAAAAGCTTTGTGTTTCAGATAAATGCTGTTCTTTTGAACTTTCTATTCATCAAGGAATCCTGAAAAAAACTGTTTTCAACATTGATAATAATAACAAATATTTCTTGAGGAACTAATCATCATATTAGAATGATTTCTGAAGGATCATGTGACACTGAAGACTGGAGTAATGATGCTGAAAACTCAGCTTTGATCACAGGAATAAATTACTTTGTGAAATATATTGAAATAGAAAACAGTTATTTTAAATTGTATCAGTATTTCACAATATTACTGTTTTTACTGTATTTTTAATTACATAAATTAAGCCTTGGTGAGCAGACGAAACATCTTTTAAAAACATTAAAAATCTTACCGATCCCAAACTTTTGAGCGGTAGTGTATATATATATATATATATAAAATGTTGAATGATGTTGACATGATTTTATAAAATAAAATTACTCTGCACCAAAGATTTTTTCAAAAATTACTTTTTGCTTATGATTAAATATTTTGTATTAATATGTTGTTTGCCTCTATAATGAAGTATTCTGGATTGTGTTTAACAAATAAAATGTGACCATTAGTTCACACTCTTCATAATCACCTTTTCTGTGATTGGCCAGTTTGTATATGAACGAGTCCAAGTAAAAATCACTGTAATGCATATCAAGTGGCAATGATTTCCAAATTCATATGCATTTCCCAGGAGCACTGGAGTGCCACAGTAGACAACATTTTAAAGTATGGTGCAGAATCTTCTGCATAATCCTTTCTTCTTGGGTAATTTCTCTGATGGGTTTAGTGTAGGTGTGTCATCATGTATCTGGATTATGGTGTCATTGTTTTTTGTTGCAGAAGACTCGCTGTCATCTGAATCACTGGATGATGGAGTGACCGCAGTGAAATCTGGACACGAAGTGTTTGTAGTTTGAGGACTGTAATTGATGGCAGGCGTCGGTGAGAAAGGCTGTATGAATGGATAATAACCTGTCTTCTTGTCATTATCTATCTGGATTTTGTTGTAATTTCTCAGCTCATGGTGCGCTGGACCACTGGATGGCTGACTAACCGCAGTGAAATCTGTGTGTGTAGTTTGAGGTCTGTAACTGGTGACCGGCATTGGTAAGATAGGCTGTATGGCTGCGCAGTAATCTGTCATCTTGTTGTCATCTAACTGGGTTGCTGCAGGAGACTCGCTGTCATCTGAATCACTGGATGATGGAGTGACCGCAGTGAAATCGAGACTGAATGTGTTTGTAGTTTGAGGTCTGTAATTGATGATAGGCAGAATGGATGTAAAATAATCCATCTCCCCCAGAAAGTGCTCTAAACTCATCCTCCTGATGATCATGAGAAGGCCTCTGGAGATCCGGTAAGTGGAGTTTGGATCGTAGTCGTTTGATCGGTCGTGGTGTTGAGTCACATAAACTCTATGAAACCACTCCTCATCGTAGAGACTGACAATAATCCGGTCTGTGTTGATGTTGTACTCGTAATTATATTTATCTGAGATGTATTCAGGAAGTTCTTCAGCTCCTGGTGAATTAAGATTGCCAACCACATAGTAAGGGAAGTCCATGTCTGGAAGAAGTTTATCCCCATTTTCGTCATATCTGTTCTCAAAATGGTGAAAACCAAAGTCTCCGTCGGCTGGGTCACATTCAGAGATCATGACATTGTCATTACCAAAAGAAACACAGTCATTGGCGAACCAGTAGAGGAGTTTGAGTCCGTGTCTGGGCCAGGGTTGGCCGAACCCAGAGTCTCTCAGGTGGGCCAATTCATTTAATGTTTGCATCATCGTCTTGTACCTTAAGAGGAGAGAGGAATATATTGGTATTTATTAAAATACAAGATCAGAGTTTTACAGAAATGTGTGTACATAGTGCATAGACTATATATATAGCCTACTGTATCTCATTTTTACTGTAGAAAGCAGTATATCATGAATATTATTTTGTTGTAACTGCAAATGTTTTGACCAGTATTCGATTGAAAACTATGAACTAAAGGCATTAATTAAGTTGTATTTTACTTTAATACAGAAAAAAATAATAATAATTTGGCTTTTTTTTACAGTAGTGACAACCCCCTCAGCTTAAATACAGTTGAGTTTTGGGTAACACTTTATTTTACAGTGTCATTGTTACATGTAGTTACTGTAGTAATAACTATAAATTATGCATAATTACATGCAATTAACCCTAACCCTATTGTAAGTACATGTAGTTAATTATTATTATTCAGTACTTAAATGTATAATTACACTGTAACACGGACAACCGAGATTTGTACAGACATGAATCATTTAGACATACCCACATTTAGATCATTTAGACATACAGTATAGTCTCCATTTACAGATATTTGATTTCACTGCATTTCAAAGCATTTTGTTTGATAGGATAGATCTACATATCTGAAATATCAGATCTGACTCCTGTCAAAAATAATTTTCACTTTGGAGTGAGGTCAAATTGCAAGCACAATAAGACGTCGAGTGTCATGATCATCAGTTGGAGTGCCCTAGTTAGCCACCAGAGGGCACTCCACCCCGGACTATCGCCTCACCTTATTGGACTTCACTTCCCATAATCCCTTGTCCTGGACTCATTGCACTCAGCTTTTATCACTCATGTTATTAGTGTCTTTCTACTTATACCCGCTTGTTTCAGTCATTTTGTTATCAAGGTTTAGTTTGTTGTTAACTGCATGTCTGAGCACCCCGATAGATTTTGACTCTTTGCGAATGTTGCAAATGTTTTGACCAGTATTTTGCAAGTGTTTTGACCATTGTACTTCTCTTCACTCTTTAAAGGATAAAGTATGAGCTGAACAAAATGCTTCCAGACCCATCCGTCATAAATATGTTCTCCACACAGCTCCAGGGGGTTAATAAAGGCTTCATAACTTGTTAAATATGGCTCTATGGCTTTACTTCTACTTGCAGTGCAAAATAAACCAGTCCAGATGTCAAATGTCCAAAAACTGTATCACGTAACATGTGGTATGTCACATAACATCACATCTACCTCATTCAGTGTGTCCAAAAACTTGTTAGTTGGCTGGAAAAATTAACTTAGAGAAGAGCATTTCACAAAATATATTGCATATTCGTTGTATTTTTACTGAACCTGTTTAAAATTGAATGTCTTTTTGACTAAATCTATGACAGAAACCATTTAAATGCTTATTTTAAAAAATGCTAAATGAGTATTTTCATTAAGAGAGATGACTCCTGGTTTGGCTGGCTCAATAGTCTCACTTGAGGATGGGGAACCTGAATTTTCAACACCGCCATACCTATTATTGTTCTAATGTTGATTTTACTGCTGATAGCACCATGCCTAATGCAATGTATTAGTACTATTATGCGTTCCATTATAGCCATTACAGTGATGCTGAATGTCCAAAACATGCAGAGATTTATTTGTGACCCTGGACCACACAACCAGTCATGAGTCGCACGGGTATATTTGTAGCAATAGCCAACAATACACTGTATGGGTCAAAATTATCGATTTTTCTTTTATGCCAAAAATCATTAGGATATTAAGTAAAGATTATGTTCCATGAGATATTTTGTAAATTTCCTACAATAAATATATCAAAAATGTATTTTTGTGAGTGGATATGCATTGCTAAGGACTTCATTTGGATAACTTTAAAGGCGATTTTCTTAATATTTAGATTTTTTTTTTTCACCCTGCACTCTAAAAAATGCTGGGTTAAAAACAACCCAAGTTGGGTTGAAAATGGACAAACCCAGCGATTGGGTTGTTTTGACCCAGCAGTTGGGTTAAATGTTTGCCCAACCTTCTGGGTAGTTTTATTTAACCCAACAATTGTTTACAAATGACTATATGTCTGGCTTAAAATGAACCCAAAATAGGTTGGAAATTAAAAATCAGACTCATAATTACTAGAGGCAACAATAATAATCAAAAAGATGAGCATTTATTAATAAGCAATTTAATAAATGTTTATTGTTTAAATATTATTTAAAAAAAGTATTAATAAATGTTTGTTTATTAAACATATTAATAAAATGTTAATTTCCAACATATTTTGGGTTCATTTTAAGCAAGAAATACAGTAATTTTTAAACAATATTTGGGTTAAATAAAACTACCCAGCAGGTTGGGCAAACATTTAACCCAGCCGCTGGGTTAAAACAACCCAATCGCTGGGTTTGTCCATTTTCAACCCAACTTGGGTTGTTTTTAACCCAGCATTTTTTAGAGTGTGAGATTCCAGATATGCAAATAGTTGTATATCGGCCAAATATTGTTCTATCCTAACAAACCATACATCAATGGAAAGCCTGCTTATTCATCTTTCATATGATGTATAAATCTCAATTTCAAAAAATTGACCCTTATGGCTGGTTTTGTGATCCAGGGTCACATTTGATCTAACTGTTGTTCAATCAGATGAGTGTGTGTGAAAGTGTAATCCTTATTGACCAGATCTCCTCTTAGTGTGATATAAAGGAGAATATATTTTGACTAACAAGACAATATTAATCAGTTTTTATTTTTGTATAAATGCACATGGTTGTTCAATAGGTAAGACATTCTGTCTTAAAGTGGCCATTGCAAGATTTTTGTCCTATATTATCCGTATATATTGTACCGCAATAAACGTGTGTACCATGATTGAACTGCACTCTCTGTGTCTGTCTTTCTTGGTACTGGGGTATACCTGCTTTTCTGTGCTGGATCGCCCAACCAGAACAGATCTTCTTGAAATACTTGATCTCAATTCTTTATTCTAACACATTTATTATTATAACTTTTTTTTGAGACTTCCATAAGTGTATTGAGTTAGAGACTCCATAATGTTCAGACTTTCCTCTGACATCTGCACTGTTAGAAATTACCAGCATTTCACAATAATTAACAGTATTATTTTACAGTAACTTGTTGTAATTAAGTTTCCCTGTAATATCCCAATGAATACCAGTAAAAACTACAGTATCCTTGGATTTTACAGCATTTAACTCTTATTTTACAGTAAAATCTTGCAATCTAAAACCTGCTGTTATATCACAACAAGGTCTGTAATATCACAGCAACACAGTGAAAAAAAATAAGGATTTCACAGCATTAAACAGTATTATTACAGTGAAATATTGTATTGAAATATGCCCTGGGAAGTCACATGACATAACCGAACTGTTTTGAACTGAAGGCGCCGTCGTGTCCCTCTTCTATTCCGGGCTGAATGGAGAAGGTGAGCAGCATGCATGTTTGCAGCACTTACACCCATGTTATTTTAATATAATTATAATATTTACTTTCAAATAAACGTTTATCGCATGACACAGTTCACATTTTGTTAGCAAGTGCCCTGAATTGTTGAAAGTTCTCTCACAGCATTTGCTAATAGTTAGTAATGTTAGTAATGACGAGAGTTTAGCTATAATTTTTCATGTCACTATCACCGTTTAGAAAATCTGCTGTTTTTAAAGTTTATAAAACCAATGATGGGACAAACATTACTATTTATGCGTGCACATTTCTGTAATTAGTCAAGGTTATCATAGATTAGCAGGGCCGTTAGCTGTTTAACTTTAATAACTAAGTGATTCAAACGGTCCATGAAAAAATATTTTTCCAGCGGATATCCTAGTTACAACATGACTGAGCTAACTGGAGTAAGTTAGTCTCATGTCGTGTTCGACAACGGGAGGGTTTTAACACTAGGGTTCCCACTTGGGGACACTAGGGGTCCTGATATGATTGAATAATAATTGTAAAAGTTGTAAATGCACTTTACATTGAGTGAGCAATCTCAAAGTGCTACAGAAAAAAAACACTATATATATACCACTATCATTTTTGACACGGCTAAAATTAAATTACAATGATCAATGATCATAATCTGCATTCAAACTGAAATTCTTATTGTTGGTTGCCTTTGTGTAATTTCTCCTTTTTCTTTCCTTTTCTTTTCTTTCCAGAAAGAGGGCGAGGCTAACCATCCTGTTCAGTGTCAGGCTAAGAGTGAGGAGAAATAGATTAGGTAGGTGACTAGTTAACATGCACCACAATGTTCAACTGTAAATTCGTTGGCTGTGAGCATGTGTCTGAGAATGTGTGTAACTATGTTCAGCACACAAAACTGCATAGCAATGCCCCCAATTGTGGTTAAAAAAAAATGAGTGATTACATTATCAACATTTACCTTGCATGATTTACTACCTCTGACCAATTAACAATATTTATCCTTTATCCTAAATCCATGCTGTTGTCTGTTAACTATGTTACAGCCATGTGCCGCTGCTGTGGACGTCAATACTGCAGAACTCCCCGGCACCCCCTGCTTGATCATTCAAGGTAATGTTACTTTGATCTAGTATCGACATTTCTAACTCATTATTTTGTTTTCATTCTAGAAATCTACACGACCACAATAAATAATAATAATTATAATAAGAATTACATTTGTATAGCCCTTTGTATCTTAAGCAGATTGCAAAGTGCTCATAACACATAATGTTGTATCTGTTCATTTCAGGTGACATGATGAAGCCCTCTGGATGGCTTGTATCCATCGAGGGACATGTCGTTATGGGCCCACACCCTTTCTTTTTACACGGAGTAGCTGCTTTCTTCAGCAGCTATTAAGTATTCAACCTTGAGTATCCTGCCGCTGGATCTTCGACGCTGGAGTTCATTCAAAGGTATTTTATAAAGATCACATTTAATCTTGTAATTCACATTATAGTACAGGCTTCCAACTCAATGATTGTCTTGAGGTCGAAAATGCTGACAAACGAGGTACCTGAGGCTAGCCTGATGAGACCATCCTGATCTCGTGAACTCATTCAATTTCGCTCTGCAGATCAGTCTGGGTTTCTACACATGTTATGCTGACAAATACCTGCCGGTCCAATCACAGCTATTTATTTTGTTTTGGGGCAGGCTATGTGATGATTATTTCGAAACGTGTATTGCGAAATGCGAATGTATTGAATGAAGTAGATGAAATTTTCTTTAAAAGCAGAACAAAATGCTCTCAGGCCCTTAATTGAAAAGGATATGTTTGTCATACTTTCAACAGGGTTTGGTTTTAATTTACCAACTGGCCAATTGCGTGAAGATGCATTTCAGTGGCGGCGCACGTTGATATGGCCTCTCATAGTAGAAAATCAACCACTTTGCCTCAGGCAAACCTAACCTGAGGCACCTTGGCTAAAAATGGCAAAAAAAAAATTATGGTGAGAGTAAGATCTAACAAGTTTGGATTATAAATCTATTAGGGTTTGATGTGGGGGAAAAGCACAGCAAAAAGCACACCTTGATAAATGCTGTCTGCAATACATACTGTAAGTCTATTTAAAACTGAAACTACCTTTGCTTATTAACAGGTGCTTCCTGGGCATCAATCCTGAAAGAGGCTCAAAGACCAAGAAGCGGACAACAATGAACCCTCATGTGAGCACCCTTTTGAGGAAACTTATTGACTTTGAGTGGGCATCATAGTTTTTTTTTGCAGCGGTAGTTGTCAGGCTCAGTTTTGAGTAGCCTTGTTCTTTTTGTAATTTTTCAAGACAACTTTGCACTACAAGATTTTTACACAATGCTGTTGCGTGTGGACTCATTATAATGTTTGAGACTGAGAGGAGCGCCTGACCCTTTACGACATTCCTTCATCGCTCTCTCCCTTGCTCTCTTATCTTGCCATGAAGGCCTCATTCCCATCCTGTCCATTACTGTTATTGTGACACAGCTAGTTGAATAGTTGAATTTTGAGACAGGTAGTTGAATTGCAAGTTTGCACAATTTCTCTCCATTTTCTGCATTTTAAGATGGCTTTTATGACTAGAAAGTTGAATTTCTTGAACTCTTGAAGTTCTTGGCATCTGCTGTACATTGAAAAATATTTATTTGTTAATAAATATGCCATTGGGCTAACGATTTACCTCAGAGTTGTTTGTTGGGGGGAGGGGGTTAATTGTACAATGATTGTAAATTCACAGTAAATGGAAGCTTCATCTGCATTACTTTTACAGTAAGTTATTGGACAATTTTAGCATGACTTCCACAGTATACATTGTAAATTCACAGTAAATTATTGTCAACTTGTACATTACTTTCACAGTACACACTGTAAAAGTACAGGGCCTTGTTGTAATGATGTACAGCAAAATATTGTAATTCCCCAGTAATGTACTGTAATATCACAGTAATTGCTTTGTCATTGAAGCTGTGAAGTTACAGTATACAGTTGTGCTTTTACAACAATGCATTGTAATATCTCAGATATAAAATTACAGTAAATTGCTGTGAGTATATTTCACAGTATATTGCTGTAATCCTTACTGTGAAAGTCATGCAAAATTTATCCAATTATTTATTGTAAATTTACAATGAACAATTTTGCAGTGTGCAGATACCGATAGTTTGGCGGTTCTACCTTTACCATCTCTTAAGTTGATGATAATTACACAATTTTGTAAAACGTTATTCTTTTAATTTCGTCAACTTGTTTCAGAGTAACTGGTGTCAGTTATAAACAAACACGTTACTAAAATTAATATTAACTCACATTATCTGAAGTCTAAAGATTAAAATTTCTAAGCTTTCTGAATGTTATTAATTCATATAATTACTATTAATATTGAGCGTCTGGTGATGTTTCTTAACATATTCTTTACACACAGCACAAATTCAATGTGTTCTTGCCCTTTTTTTGATTGATACATCAGCCCTGATCACTGGCTGTTTTTAAACCATTGGCCAATATATCAATTCAACTCTACTTTTCATACAGTTCTATGGGCTGCTATAGACATAAGTAGAAGAAGAATAACACTGATTACTGTTTCACAACATCATCCTGTGACGTTAAAGACCTTGTAAATGGAGACGTGCTGTTATCTCTCACTTCTGAAGATAGACATGCCTTAAAAACACACAGTCATAAGATTAACTTTACATTTATCCCTTTCATATTGAGACAGTCAGTGCCTTTATCATGTTTATTATACACGGACATAATTTATGGTGTATCCAAACAGTGAAGGTTTCTTTGTCTTAAATCATATTTTCTTTACATCAATGTATTGATTTGATTTTATTCCTTATAAATTGTCCTTTGTATTAATGTTTCATATATTAATCCCTATTGTTCATATTCAAGTCATTTATTGTTACTCATTATTCAATGTTTATCTTTTATTCTAGGTAGTATTTATATCAAACCTATTTACATTTTTTTTCTTTCTTTTTTGTATTTTCTTGTTCAAAATATCACCAACTGGGAAATCCTTGGAGCTTAAGCAACTTTCCTAAATCAGCATATTTAGTAGAGAAAATCATTTGAACTATTTCAGTCGTTTGCTTCTGCAGTTTCTTGAAAAGAGAGAAAGAAAATGAGATCTTACCTTTAGAAATCCGTCATATAATAAACTCTCAGGTTGTTTTCAGCTGTAAAAGCACAGATAAACTGGAAGACTCGCTCACTATCTCAGAAACACTAAACAGGGAAGTGATGTGGGCGTGTCGTACGCTTTAAATTACTGCAAGGGTTTCCAAACTCCTCAGGACTGCACATTTCAGATGTTTCTCTTACTGAGAACGACTGAGAAAGAAAAACATGAGGGTAAGATATTGATTTATACATCAAGAGTGTACAAAATAAAGTCATTAGAAATTGAAGTTAGGATGAAATAGTGCAAAGATACATTTTAAATTCTTTCAAAAAGAAAAAAAAAGAAGAAAAATTTACATTTATGGATATAAAACTTGCCAAGAAAATTTATTACATTTATAACAAAGAAAGCTTTGTTTTTAATAGGGTCAAAATTAAAGTATCCAAAAAATAATATCTTTAAAAGTTACAGATATATCTTTCTGGATATTATCCTTAATAAATGTTTCATTATTTTCCCATAGTTGTTCAGTACAGAAACATGACCAAAATAAATGATAGAAAGTTTCTGTGTGAACTTGGCAAAATGAGCGTCTTGTATCAATATTGGTTTTATATGTAATCATAAAATATTTAACAGGGTAACATTTATTTATTATTGTGAAAGACACTTCTTTTAGGACAAAATCTTTTTTTTTTCACTTAAATTTTTTGTAAATAATTTTTTTTTTTTTTCCAGATTGCAGGAAACATAGAGATAATATCAAGAAAAGGGGATCTAAATTAAAGGTACAGTTCGTAAAATCTGCCACTTGAGGGCGCACTACCAAAACAATAACAATGGCATGGTTTGATGACGCTAAGAAGGTGCGTGGAATGATGGGATTTGTTGTCTTCTACCCAACCGCTGACGGCCATCAATCAGACGGAAAGATAAATCATGGATTTAACGGATGAGGTAAAGTTTTATAAATGTTGTGTTTGACGTCATAGTTTTATTATATTGAATTAGACCCGAGTAATGGAAGGTTTACATCGAAATTTTTAGTCATAGATGTTAGAATGTTTGTCCAATTCGATGGTGTGATAACACAGCACAGTTTCAAGTGTTCAAATCAATAATAATAAATGTTATTTTGAACTTACCAATATCATTTGCAATAATAATTGATTCATATTTCTGTATAACACTAACTGTATTTATTTACATTGTTTAACTTGTCAGGTGAAATAAGACAGTGTAAATAAATCAGTAAATAACCAAATGCAATAACACTGCACCTGCATAAACTTTAGTCTTCAAGAAAACACATTTTTAATATATAAAATAAAGCATTATGAATTGCAACTTCATTATGACCTAAGAATATGCACTTCACATGGTTATGTGAACTATTAAAAACATTTGATATATTTTAAATTGTATATAAACGATTACCACTTGTTCAACAAATATATACACTCGTGTACATTCAAACACAATAAGTGGGCATACATAGCAAACGCGAGTTCAACGATTTGCGCGAGTAGATTACATACAAAGTCAATGCAAAGACGCGATCAGACTATGGATCAGACGCGTCCTCGCGCGGGTCTAGAGACGCGATGCCCCGCGTTTGGCGTGTATGCCTCTTGTCCCAAACTCTTCTTGGGTCGTTTGGTTGGCCCGTACGCTTTCGTTTACGGGAGCTGTCCTTGTCGACAGAACCAGCGGCAGATGGTAAACAGTAATTATGTTCCATAAATAAGTAACACAATCCACCATAAAACGTGCAAGAAGTAAATAAGGAACTGCTTGAAGCAAGCTAGTGGTTTGCTGGACGCTACGCATTTGTCCACGACACTGTTGTCATGTGGTTTCTACGTCAGTAAAGGCGGTAACAAAGGGTAACTGCCGTCATTGACAGTCGACTGCACTGCCCCGTGTCGCTGTTTAGAATGGGAATTTTCTCATGATTTACAAGTAGTTGAAAACATTAGAGATATTGTTAGTAATCAGCTGGACAAAATATATAACACTAGCCTAGTGGTTTTTGGATATTTTACTGCGAATATCTTACATATTGTACCTTTAATTGTTTTTCTGAAAAACATTTTTCCTAATGGAGTTTCTGTTGGTTCAGGAAAAGCAGTAGTCATAGTTGGTTCCTGTTGGTATCGCTCCCATAACTATTGTTTGGGGGTAACAGGCATATTGTATTCTGAAGGAGAATCTGTGCACGTCATTAATAAACCTTTTATTGTTAAATAGCTGACAAACTAAAATAAACTGTTGGTCAAAAAATAAAGTTCTGTTTTTGTATAAAATATTTTGATTGTTATAAAATACAAAAAAAAATATGGGGGGTGAATTATGTTTATATAATAAAGCCCATGCCAAAAGTACCTTTTGGTGGAAATTTGAAAGTTTGATCGGATTTCTCATCCAAATCTTTTTTTTATTTTTTATTATTATTAATGCTCAGTAACATAAAAACATTGTCAAGGAATTGCATACAAATACACATATACAAGACCAAACAAACAAAAACAACAACAACAAGGGTTATACAAAAAAAAAAAAAAAAATCAAAAGAAGACTAGATAAACATACAAGAATGCATACACTATCATTATTGGTACAATAATATACAGATATTGATATATAGGGAGAGCTTTTAAATATATGTATATTCTTTAAACATTTCTTCATAATGTTTTAAAAATTTTAGGGATTTTTTGTTATTTATATATCGAAGAGATTTGAGAAGTGATATTAATTCAGTTTTGAAATGGGGATAAGATGGAATTTATTTGGGTTTATTTCTCATCCAAATACACCACGTACTCCTTCAGGGTTGACGTCATGAAGGGCGGAATTCCTTGTATGGGCTCCCGGAAGAGCGCGCGCACACGAGCACGCCCATCACCGTGCTTCATTCATGCTGGGAAGTGTGCAGCTCTGGCTCGAGAAACAGTTGTTTGGTTTGTTAGACCGCGAATTCAGCAATGTCACCAAAGAGGTGTGTTTTTGGATGTAAGGGAAAGATAACCTTGTTCAGCTTCCCAAAGAGCCCAGCATTACGGGAGCAGTGGATGCAGTTTGTTTTCCCGGGGCAGCAGCGGAGTTGTGGAAGTTTGTTTGTTTGTTCCCGGCATTTCGGTGACGAATGTTTCACAAACAAGGCTCAGTTCGACGCTGGATTTGCTGATCGTTTAAGACTAAAAGATGGAGCGGTCCCATCGATAAAACATCCCGGTCATGGGTCGGAACCGCAGGCTGTGAGTAAAACTGCATCAAATGTTTGAGTTTTGTTGTCAGTATAATGTAAACAACACGAATGTTTAGTGAATCACAAGTTATCCAGGGATAATGCGATCATGTATTGCTTTTAAAAGATTCGTTCACTNCAATCGAAACGTGCAATTTGTAGATTGTTCCTCAGATTAACAGCATTCCATAGAGGTAAGTGTGTTTGTTTGCTGTCGAGTTCTACAGAAAATTGTGTTGTACTTTGTGCTCATAACAGTCAGTAACGATAATAAAATTAAATGAGCCTTTTTTAATGCAGATTCACAAAGTTATTGAACGCGGAAGTCCGAATGTGCGAATATAAAACCAACTTTACCGAACTGCTTTAACGTTACTCAAGCCATCATAGGTGTATAGGACTTTCTTCTTTCCGATGAACACAATCGGAGATATATACGTATCCTGACGCATCCAGTGCCATACTAACGAGTATGAGCTGAAGAAAGTGCCTCTATCGATCATAAACGTACTCCACACGGCTCCGGGGGTTAATAAAGATCTTCTGAAGCTGAATTTACATTTCTGTTGAAATCCGATGGCTCAGTGAGGCCTGAGCAATGACATTTCCTCTCTCAAGATCCATTAATGTACTAAAAACATATTTAAATCAGTTCATGTGAGTACAGTAGTTCAATATTAATATTATAAAGCGACGAGAATATTTTTTGGTGCGCCAAAAGACAAAACAACGACTTATTTAGTGATGGCCGATTTCAAAACACTGCTTCAGGAAGCTTCGGAGTGTTATGAATCTTTTGTGTCGAATCATGATTTGGATCGCGTGTCAAACCGCCAAACTGCTGAAATCACGTGACTTTGGCGCTCCGAACTGCTGATTCGACACACTGATTCATTATGCTCCGAAGCTTCCTGAAGCAATGTTTTGAAATCGGCCATCACTAAATAATTCGTTATTTAGTTTTTTTGGCGCACCAAAAATATTCTCGTGGCTTTATAATAATAATATTGAACCACTGTACTCACATGAACTGATTTAAATATGTTTTTAGTACATTAATGGATCTTGAGAGAGGAAATGTCATTGCTCAGGCCTCACTGAGCCATCGGATTTCATCAAAAATATCTTAATTTGTGTTTTGAAGATGAACGAAGGTCTTACGGGTGTGGAACGACATGAGCGCGAGTAATAAATGACACAATTTTTATTTTTGGGTGAATTAACCCTTTAAATTTTTAAACAAAGCAAGTTTTGTTTTTAGTAGGGTCAGAATCAAAGTATCCAAAAAATATTGTCTTTGAAAGTTACTGATATATCTTGCTGGATATTATCTTTAATAAATATTTAAATATTTTTCTATAGTTGTTCAGTATAAAAACTTGAAAAATGCATCGCATCGCTTCAGAAGGGCTTTATTAACCCCCGGAGCCGTGTGGAGCACGTTAATGATGGATGGAGACACTTTCTTCGGCTTCATACTTGTTGGTCCTGCAGCGCTCACTGCCATTATCAAGCTTGGACGCTTTAGGATATTTATTAATATTTTTCCGATTGTGTTCATCAGAAAGAAGAAAGTCATATAGACCTATGATGGCTTATTATAAAATGTTTGAACATTCATTGTAATAAACATAATTTCATTATATATTTGTGTGAAAATGATCCTTGAGATGAAATATGAGATCTGATTAGGGTAAATCCATTGTTTGAAAAGTTAAATAATCCCCTTATTTTTTAACTTAATCTTTTGAGTATATTATAAATGCGTCTTTTAGTAATGATGATGTGTTTGTGTTCAGATGTTGAGCATGAAAGCGCAGATGGATGTGATCTGCTGTAAATCAGTAGGAACTGATCTGTCCATGCTGGATATTGAGGATTTCATCAGTGAAATCTGTCAGCTGAAGAAAGAGGTGGCGTCACTGGAGGCAAAGCTGAGAGAAAGAGGAGACAAACCCAACAGAGAGGTTTGAGCGGCTCATTTCATCCTTCAGCTCAATCAAACCAAAGTTTTGTTCGCTTCTCACTTCTTATGCACATCTCACATTAAACCAGCAGCAAAATATGCTAATCACCAATATAACCACTAGAGATAACTGCTGAGTAATGAGGCTAATATCAACAGGTTGTTGTTTATTTGTGTTTGTCAGGATCTGGAGAAGGTTTCAGTGTGTGTGACTGACGGGACAGAAGCTCAGGATTCAGTCTGGAGATCCAGAGACACACAGGACTCAGAGCTCAGCCTCACTTTACTGTGTTATACTGACGCTCAGGATCATGGATCCGCTGATCAAACCTCTGACTGTAACGGCAAAGGAAACGAAACCACAGCGCAGGAACAACAACAGAGCCATGAGGAGGAGAAGGATGAAGGAAATAATGAGGATGAGGGGAATGATGACAAGGAGGAAGATGGGAATGATGATAAGGAGGAGTTTATTCATGCAGGTTTGTTTCTTTCGTGATCTTCTGTTGTTTTTCATGACACTTGTATGTCATTCATTGGTCATTCAGCAAAGTCTCTGTAGGATCAGATTCATATTGGCTGTTGGTCTCTTATGATCCTGATCAGGTTTGACGGCAGATCATCTGAGGTATTTGGGAACATAGTGGCAAATTATAGTAAGGCTGAATAATTTACAGAGAAATATATTTTTGAATTAAAGTATTTATGTTAAAAATGTCGATTGCAATAAAAAAAATAAAAAAAGATCCAGGTTTGCTTGTTTGTAGGGTTGCATGATTTAGCCAAAAATTATATTAAGATTTTACATTCATATTTTGTGATTTAAGGATAATAATAATGATTACTATTATTATTATTGTAATAATATTAAAGAAAGCATGTTTTTGTATGGAGCAACATTTACTGCAAGCCACAGAAAACACAGTATCCTGAGCTGCACAAGAGTAAAATATCACAGTGCCGCACACCAGACATTTTAGTTTAGTTTAGTATAATTTAGTTATAGTTTATAAAGCACAAGTGCTACACAAAAGTAAAATATACGCATAAAACAGATAACAGAATAAAACAAAACACAAATTAACCCAACAATAAAGGTATTATAGTGTAGTAAAGTATTATACAGCAAATTACTCCAGCTCATAAGCAGTTTTAAAAAGATACGTCATACAGCAACGATACTAAAGCCGCCACTGAAAATGCACGACCCCCCTTGAGTTTCAAGCATGTCATTGGTACTGACAAAACAAAGTATTCAATGACCTTAAAGGCCTGTTATTCTGATGGTAGGGTAGAAGATCATACAGGTAGGATGGTGCCAAGCCTGCCAGGGAATTGTACACAAACACCAATACCTTAAACTGAATCCTAAACTCAATAGAAAGCCAATGCAAACTAATCAGAAGAGGAGTGATAATTTCCCTCTTTCTAGTTCTTGTTAAAAGTCTGGCTGCAGCGTTTTGGACCGGCTGAACAATCCCTAAATGCAATGAGTTGCAGTAGTCCAGTCTTATTGAAATAAATGCATGAATTACGGTTTTCCAATCCTTATGAGGAACAGAAGATTTTATTTTGGCAATCAGCCTGAGATAAAAAAAAAAAAGAAATCGCAGATTTTTACAACTGAATTAATTTGTTTTTCAAATTTAGGAGACCAGATTCCGTGCATGAGTACCCACCAGTGGCGGCTACGGGTCTGTCAGAGAGGGGAAGCTCATTTTCGGCCTACATCATAAAATTGTCTATTTATTTAAAAGTAAATTCTGCCCTACGTTCCTTTTCAAGAAAATGGTCTGTGACCCTGTCGTACCAACTAGGAGTCTTTTCAAGTAAAAAAATATTAAACTCTGTAAAACTGAAACAAGGAATGTGGTGTATAATTGTGTGAAATGTATGATGAAAATCAAGCAATTTCGCCAAGCAAATATCAAAGAAATAGGTTGCAGCAGTTTTTATTTCGACTGAACTTGAGAAATCCGCGATGGGACTGAGCGCGAATAGCTTCAGTGATTCCTTATAGTACAGAATCGCTGTCAGTCAAAAGGAGATGCAGTCTTTCGACAGACCCTCCAATCATCACGCAGAAGCTCGGAGTCCGGGCCAGCCCACTCCCCATTCACCCCCAGAGACGCTGAGCGACCGTGGGCGGGACATAATCGCAGCGTTTATCCAATGACCGTCTAGTTTCGAAGCGCTGAAAAAAACCGTTCAAAGCAGCCCCATTGAAGTCAATGGACGCTGGGCTTCAATAGGGAAATGCACTGTGACGCTGCGGGAATGTATGAGAAGGAAATCGAGTCAGCCGACCTGCTATATGTAACTGATTCTGAACGAACTCGTCTTTGAGATGAACGTTTTCTAACGCATTTTTAGTCAATAAAATGTTAATACAATAGTACATATTTGACCATTAATTTTGTGACATTATAAGGGAAGCCGAGCTTCCCTTGCAGTCTTAAACAAATCGTCCCTGGTACCCACTGAGTTAGTCACAGGACTTTAAGGATTTTGAGAGGATGTGGAGAGGACTTCCGTCTTAGTCATTTAATCGTAGAAAGTTATGTTGTCGCCTGCATAAAAATGATATAAATTCTGATGCTTACGAAAGATCTTGGCCAAAGGAAGACAATTGAGGGAAAATAAGACGGGGCCTAAAACAGATGGGCATGCAGCAGAGGAAGATGATTTCACTTTGTGTTTATTTAGTTAAATTGCAGCCTTGGAATTATGATTTTCTTATTTTAACTGATTTTTCAGCTTAACTCAAGTTATAGACCGATATAGACATTCTGAATTCATATGAGATACATGAATGATTCACTAAGGCTATGTCCGCATTAATCCCGATATAGTTTTGGCATTTTGTCCACATAGAGATGCCATTTATATCTAGCGAAACTGAGCTTTTTGAAGATGCTTTGGTTATGGAAAAATGTGAAAATGATGATGCATGTTTAGTCTGGTAATGCATATTGTAGCCATAGATATCTGTGGTTATACTGATATGTAGGCCTGCACGTTTAACCATGATAATGATTTCTTCTTCTCTCGATTAATTAAAAATAATCATTACAATAATTGCTTGAAAATGTTTTATTATTATTATTGTTATTATTTAGACATTTCCATTATCTTGCACCGGTAATCTTTCCAGCTTGGAGTTGCCAGATATCAGTAGTATAAATCCCTAAACGGAGCTTTTCTCTTAAAAAGATACATTTTCTGCCCAGTGTTTTATTTAAAAGGTTAGTCACCCAGAAATGAAAATTCTGTCATTTACTCAGCCTCATGTCATTCCAAACCTTCATCTTAAAAACATAAATGAAGATACACTATATTGCCAAAAGTTTTGGGACGCCTGCCTTTCCGTGCACATGAAATTTAATGACATCCCATTCTTAATCAGTAGAGTTTAATATGGAGTTGGCCCACCCTTTGCAGCTATAACAGCCTCAACTCTTCTGGGAAGGCTTTCAGTTCAGTTCAGTTCACTTTATTAGCCATTTGCAGTATAAAACCACATTGGAAAAGATGTGCAAGAAGCTCAAAGTACAATGTCAAACACATAAAAGACAACATAAAACAGACAAGCAGGTGCCACATAAAAGCTCAAAAGTAAAATGCTGTACAATAAAATCCACACATAAATTTAAAGTGCCTAATTTAAAGTGCTTTGTTTAAAATGATTACAGCTTGGGGAAAAAAACTGTTTAAATGGCGATCAGTAGAACATTTTACCGAGCGATACCTTCTCCCTGAGGGAAGCATCTCAAAGAAGGCCCCTGCGGGATGGCCTGAGGCATCGTTAACAAGTTTTAAAGCTCGATTCAAGAGTCTAGCTTTATATGTAACCTCCAGGAGCGGCAAAGTGCAGCCAATGATCCTGCTGGCTGGATCATTTATTTATTTTTTTTTTTAATAGGCAACTGATTCCTGTTGTGACAAAAATCAATAACAAGTTCACACGTTTTTGAAGTGTTCAAAAGCAAGTTATTTTTTTTACTCCATTGAACAACATTCTCCACCTCCTCGCGATACTGAGATTCATCGTTTGAACTAATCAGCCCAATGACAGTTGTATCATCGGCATATTTGATTATCACATTATTATCATAGGATGCTACAAGGTCATGAGTATACAATGTGAACAATATGGGGCTCAAAATACACCCCTGTGGTGAACCAGTGCTAACATACAACTCATCTGAAATACAGCCATTAATTTTGACCCTTTGTGGTCGAGGTGAAGTGAGGAAGTTTAAAATCCATTTACAAATGGCATCATCGAGTCCAAGACATTTCAATATGTGAAAGAGCTTTGTTGGGACCATTGAGTTAAAAGCTGGACTATAGTCTATAAATAGCATTCTAGCATATGATTTATGTGCATCAAGATGCTTATAGACAGAGTTCAAAGCAAAGGAAATGGCATCCTCAACACTTCTGTTTTTCCTAAATGCAAATTGTAGTGTGTCCACAGACATAGGGATTTGATCTCTA
Source organism: Anabarilius grahami (assembly GCA_003731715.1). Classification (NCBI taxonomy): domain Eukaryota; kingdom Metazoa; phylum Chordata; class Actinopteri; order Cypriniformes; family Xenocyprididae; genus Anabarilius; species Anabarilius grahami. The sequence continues at coordinate 748,702 of RJVU01004711.1, read as the reverse complement.
ACAAAGTCCAACACCAACCGCTCAAAGGTTTTCATCAAGACAGATGTGAGGGCCACTGGCCGATAGTCATTCAAACACGTCACAGGTGTCGTCTTGGGCACTGGAATTATGATTGATCTTTTAAAACTAACTGGAACAGTACACTTCCCAAGTGACATGTTAAAAAGATCAGTCAAAACAGGAGCAAGTTGCTCGGAGCACAGTTTAAGGACACGAGGAGGAATACAATCCGGACCAGGTGCCTTCCTAACCTTCGTCCTGGACAAAATCCTCTGGACATCCTCCTGAATGATTGTAAAACTCTGCTCATTACAAGCCGAAAAAACAACAGGTTCAACATATCCAGTTTCAAAACGACAATAAAACTCATTTAATTCGTTTGGCAAGGATGGATCAACATTAATGATAGATCCTCCTTTAGGTTTACAAGCGGTGATAGAATTTAACCCTTGCCACATACGTTGAGGGTCCACCTCCGTGAAATGTCCCTCTATCTTAGCTCCATAGCCTCATTTAGCAGCTTTAATAGAGCGCTCCAAAGAGTATCTGGACAACTTATAAGTTGCATTACCAGATTTAAAAGCCACGGCCCGCTGTTGTATTTTCCTATTTACATCCGCATTGTACCACGGGTTCTGACTAGCATGCCGTTTTATTACCTTTTTTGGAACACAGCAATCAATGCAAAAGTCGATGTACCCAGTCACTGCATCACAATACTCATCCAAATTTTCTGAATGGAACACAGACCAATCAGTAGCATCAAAGCATCCCTGTAATTTCACTTCACTCTCCTTCGTCCAGCACTGAACAATACATGACGAAGGTTTTGATTATTTACTCCTCTGTATATATGTAGGAAGTAACACAGAAGAGTGATCTGATTTTCCAAAAGCTGGTCTAAGACTAGATTGATAAGCAGATTTTACATTACTGTAACAGTGATCCAGGATATGTGCTCCCCTAGTTGGATGTTTAACATGCTGATAGTAGTTGGGAAAGACAGTTTTAAAATTACACTTATTAAAATCACCAGCTACTATAGCCACGGCATTAACATGGGAGTTCTCAAATTTGTGTACAATGTCACTTAATTCACTCAAGGCAACAGAAATGTCCACCCGCGGATGTATATAAACACCACACAGGAACATTACCGAAAACTCCCGTGGGAGATAAAAGGGGCGGCATTTCAAAATAAGACATTCCAAGTTAACGTTGCAAGTTTTGTTCACGATGACACAATCCGTGCACCAAAGTTCGTTAATTAAAAAACACACACCTCCACCCTTCGATTTCCCGGTGCGCTCCTTCACCCTGTCCGAGCGGTTGACAGAGAAGCCCGGCGGCTGGAAAGAAGAATCCGGCACGCCGCTGTGTAACCACGTCTCTGTCAGGCAAAACACGGAGCAGTCCCGGGCCTCACGCTGGGCCTTAATACGACTCAGCAGGTCGTCCGTCTTATTTGGCAATGACTGAACATTCGCCAGGTAGATGGCCGGCAGCGGGATCCTCGACTGGCGGCTGCGCAGTTTCACAAGCAACCCCCCTCGCTTCCCTCTGTGTCTGCGCTTCCGCCGCTGGTAGCCTGTAATGTCCCCGCTCAGGGGCTCAAATGTACGGCGTGTGTAGCGATACCTCCACCCAGTCCTTTCTCTCTGCTCCCGACCTCCACGGCCCGACTCCTGGCCTCGCTTGCCTCGAGTGGGGCACACATCGAAATCAGCACACCTCAGACCAGTATTGACGAATGACAATCCACAACCTTCCTCACGAATCCTCAACAATGTCTCGCGGCCATAGCTTAAAGTGGCAAGTGCATTAAAGACAAAAACAAATAAAAAACAGACAGCGCACAAAAGAGCTCTTGCTACGGCGCCATACCTTGGCGCCATCTTGCTCTCAGTCCTCTTTGAAAAGACGGATTTCCACAAGGTTTAGGAGTGTGTTTATGGGAATTTTTGACCATTCTTCTAGAGGCACATTTGTGAGGTCAGGCGATGTTGGCGAGAAGGCCTGGCTCGCAGTCTCCGCTCTAATTCATCCCAAAGGTGTACTATCGGGTTGAGGTGCAGGCCAGTCAAGTTCCTCCACACCAAACTCCCTCATCCATGTCTTTATGGACCTTGCTTTGTACACCCCTGAAAAACAACCCCACACCATAATCCCCCTCCACCAAACTTTACACTTGGCACAATGCATTCAGGCAAGTACCGTTCTCCTGGCAACCGCCAAACCCAGACTCGTCCATCGAATTGCCAGACAGAGAAGCGTGATTGGTCACTCCAGAGAACACGTCTCCACTGCTCTAGAGTCCAGTGGCGGCGTGCTTTACATCACTGCATCCGACGCTTTGCATTGCACTTGGTGATGTAAGGCTTGGATGCAGCTGCTCGGTCATGGAAACCCATTCCATGAAGCTCTCTACGCACTGTTCTTGAGCTAATCTGAAGGCCACAGGAAGTTTGGAGGTCTGTAGCTATTGACTCTGCAGAAAGTTGGCGACTTCTGCGCACTGTGTGCCTCAGCATGCGCTGACCCCGCTCTGTGATTTTACCTGGCCTGTTGGCCTACGTTGCTGTTGTTCCCAATTGCTTCCACTTTGTTTTGATACCACTAACAGTTGACGTGGAATATTTAGTAGTGAGGAAATTTCACGAATGGACTTATTGCACAGGTGGTAACCTATCACGGTACCACGCTTGAATTCACTGAGCTCCTGAGAGCGACCCATTCTTTCACAAATGTTTGTAGAAGCAGTCTGCATGCCTAATGCTTGATTTATACACCTGTGGCCATGGAAGTGATTGGAACACCTGAATTCAGTGATTTGAAGGGATGTCCCAATACTTCTGGCAATATAGTGTATTTTAATGAAATCTGAGATTTTTGTTTCTCCATTGACGGTCTACGCAACTACCACTTTGATGCTTCAGAAAGTTCATAAAGAGATCATAAAACAAATCCAAATGTACTGAGCGTTCAGTCCAAATTTTCTGAAGATATTGCTTTATGTGATGAACAGACAGATGTTTATTCACAAATAAACATTCATCAATCCACGCACTTGTCGTGCAAGAACCAATGAGGTTCATTCTTGTTACGCTGCACTTTTGAACTTCCGCAAGATCCAATGAGGTTCATTTACTCAATTACTCTTGGCAGTATCATTGTAATCAATACAGTTTTTCTTTATTGATTTCCCCCGTAATGAAGCTATCATTGCTGGTTAAATTAAATCCATGTGCCATTAAATTAAATCCATCCTTTTTAGTCGAGACATTTAATTGTAAGTTTATATTTTATTCAGAATTTTGACTACAATGGAGAATTGCATCGCAAACCGTGGTGCTGCTAAAGTTTACTTTGTACAATCTTCATATAACATTCATGCAAAGTCAACAGAATATTTATTCACAATTTCTGTCCTGCGGCAAAAAATGATGGCAGTTGCCTTTTAAACCATATGTTGATTTTGACTGTGACCTGGATTCATAATTTGCTAATAATCTATGGATTAGTATGAACACATCTGAATACATTTTAATGTTAGACTTTTTGTTAAAATTGTGTTTCTTTCAGATGATAACAGTGGTTCATCTTCTGATGGAGATGAAGAAACAACATCAAAAGATCAGCTGAAGATCAAGAGTTTTTCCTGCTCCACCTGTGGAAAAACATTCAGAATACAAGGACATTTAGCGAGACATGAGAGAAACCACATGGAAGAGAAAGATTTAACCTGCATGATTTGCGACATCAGCTTTCCTACCTTAGAAGAGAAGAGATGTCACACAAAAGAGCACAACGTTAAGAAGGAGTTTCGCTGCGAACAGTGCGGGAAGGTGTTTTTCATCACTCTTTATAATATGAAAGCTCACATAAGGAGACACACAAAGCCTTTCCACTGCAGCGGATGCAACAAGTATTTCAGCACCAAACATCATCTCGTTGTTCATAAGCGAACCCACACAGGTGAAAAGCCGTACAAGTGCCCTCACTGCGAGAGAAGATTCACGTACTTAGTCTCTCTGAAGGCCCATTCGCGTGTTCACACCAATGAGAGGCCGTACCAGTGCAGCGAATGTGGGAAAACCTTTTTAAACTCAAGTTCTCTAAAGTCACACCAAAAAATACACTCTGAAAAACAGTATCAGTGTTCACATTGTGAGAAACGATTCCGTAACAAAGCTTATTTGATTTATCATGAGAGGATTCACACTGGAGAGAAACCGTACCTGTGCTCCTACTGCGGGAAGAGCTTTTCTAAGCCGGGTGAATTTGGATATCATCAGAGAGTTCACACTGGAGAAAGACCGTATCACTGCAGCGTTTGTGGGAAGAGTTTCGGTATACATAGTGCCTTAAAAAAGCACCAGAGGATTCATACAGGAGAGAAACCTTACAGCTGCTCCATCTGCGGCGAGAGGTTCGCTTATTTAGGTAGATTTCGGACCCACCAGAAGAAACACGCTGAAGAACAAACTGCTCCAGAATCATCATAGTGTCTTTTAGTGCCTTGGTTGGTGCCCTAATGTACATAAGTCGATTGTTTATATTATGTATATTACATTGTGTTGTTCAATAAAACCATATGCTATTGATAATTATTTGAGTCAGTTATTGTTGGTGCATCCAAGCTTTATAATGGCAGTAATACCAACGAGTATGAAGCTCAAGAAAGTGCATCCATCCATCATAAACGTAATCCACACGGCTCTGGTGGGATAATAAAGGTCTTCTAAAGTGAATTGATGCATTTGTGTAAAAAAAATAAAATTTTTAAAAGGTATGAAGTAAAATATGTTGCTTACTCCGAATTACGAAGAAAGTGTAAACTAGTGTCACGTCAGTTAAGCTTTTTCTGTAAGTTGAATAGGGAAGGTGTAGGACGTAGCGTAAGCTTTTTGAACTGCAAGTGTTTTATACTTTCGGTAACACTTTATTTTACAGTGCCATAGTTAAACGTTACTACATGTACTTACTATAGTAATAACAGTAAATTATGGATAATTACAAGTAACTAACCCTAAACCAAACCCTAACTGTAACTCTATAGTAAGTACATGTAGTTAATTAATAGTACTCAGTACTTATTTGACTAATAACAATGTAACTTCGGCATTGTATAGTAAAGTGTAACACTTTCTTCACATCTTGAATATGGAAGATGTTTTGGCGGAAGCTAGAATTAATGAAAGTGAATTAATACTTTAAGTCAAAGGCTTAGATCACTTTCACTTGGGTATATTTTCAATACTAGAATAAAATTCTGATTAATCATCAAAATATCGACTGATTACTTAATTACCAAAATAATCATTAATAATTAATAATGACAGCCTTCGATTAGTTAAAACGTTTAAAAATCCACCTGGGTCATTCCGTGTCAAATCAACCAAATTTGAGAAAACTTCCCCGGCTCAAATATTTGATTTTGTTCATATTTTTCTGTAGAAAGACAAACATATTTTAAGATGAAAGCCAAAAAAGTCACAGATGTATATTTACTGAGCAATTCACTGTTTTGTAGAGGGGGTCAAAATGACATTAGAAAGATGGCAGCATCATTATTTTGTTTTTACACAGAGATTTATAGGTCAATTACTGAAATCTGTTGGTGTCGTCAGGAGATGTGCTTGTGCCTATCAGTCCATGAGTGAACTTCTTTTAAGTTTATTTTTTTATTAACCAATCAGAATCATTCAACCTGAAGTAATGACGAAGTTAGTGGCCTCTGGTAGAGTAACTGCTGTGGAAATGTGAATGTATGCAGAGCGGATTACGAACTCCTTCTGAGTGTTGAAGCTGACTTCTGCTGATGAAACTGCAAACTAAGTTTTCTTCAATTTATTTTTTTTAACTCTGACTTCGGGTCTTCCTTCATCATATCTGGTCTTTGGGTCTTAACTGTAAAATCCTGTACACAATTAACAAAAAAGCCCAAACTATTAAATTCAGTTGTTTATAATATAGAGCATATATTGAGTGAAATGCTCCTCAACATGCTGTGGACACTGAATGACTTGCCTGAGGTAAATGAAATGCTATGTGAGATATTATTCTCAAGCTGTTTTATTGATGTCTTTGCGTAGTTTAAACACTGGTTATGAGATTACATACATATCTAGATAATCTGTTCTTCTTCTGTGCTTTTTCCTGTTGTGGCGGTTTATGCAAACAGCGCCCCCTTCTGGATTTGAGTGTGGATCACCTCTGTATTCTTGGACTGTATGCGCCGGGGTGGATTATCGTTGGATTTACCTGTTGGAACATTAAAGCCTGTTAACCTTCATCACCGTCTTCATCTTCTTCGTGTGTTTAGTGTCACCTTCACAACCCGTGACAGGAACAAACCCACAAATTTATTATTTTTGTACTTTTGACACTACGCTTAACCCTAGCTTAATAAAATTAGATTTATCTGATCATTATAACACGTTTTGATTGATTAATTTCAAATTAAGTTTGTTTTTTGGAGAACCCTTTTGTAACACTTTTTGTTCTTGACAATATTTTAAAAAGTTTTGGGGTATGAAGTTTTCAAAACAACTTTAACTGTAAATTTATAGCAGATACAGGTGAGAAATTTATATCAAACATCAAAACACAATGTTAAACTTACAAATATATATTTTTTAAATATTTCAAGAACAATTACAATAGTGCATACACATAGAAATCTAGATCATTTCCAGCAAAAGTACATATGAAACAAGTTCAATCATTCTTGCACCGTGTCACATTCTCACAGGATTTCGTCAAAAAGAGCATTTTATATTATCAATTATTCTTAGTGATTTGATTAAATGTTCTATTCATATAAGAAATCAGTAAGAGTGGGTATGTTCTTAAACCTTTGAGAAAATAAAATTGCCACAAGGATAATAAAGTTAACAGTAAAAGATATGTTTTAAAAATATGTTTTGGTTTCCAAAGAGACAAATAACATCCTTAATGTGTAAATTAACCCTTTCATGCATAGAGGCCACTACAGTGGACAGCTATTCAATAGTTGTTTTCTCCTATATAAATGAGTCTGAATGTCACAGTTGCACATCAGTCACTACATTGGATGCTAATGCGTCATGCAATACACTGCCATCCACTGGGCAACTTTTGCTAGTGCAAAAAAAAAATTCTCTAAAACAAGATGGCAGACAGAATGGCACATGTGCCTTGCAGGGGAGGAATGTCTGTCCATTCCTTCTATTCTAGGAGACCCTTGCAGGTAAAAAAAAATATGAGGACATCAAGCAACAACTAAGGAGCAATATAATTGTTAAAATATCCAAGTATTGATTTTGTGATTTGAGGAAATTGTGATTAATCATGTGTCCACTCAAGTGGACATCATGCATCGCTGGCTATATTTAGACTACAATTTATAGTATTGCTGTTTTTTTTTTTTTTTTTTTTTAAATATGCCATCTGTAGTAATGTTTTGGCTGAAAATCAATTTATAGCAATATTTTGTGGATATTAGTTTTATCATGAGAGTGATGATCCTTGAAAAAACTCTATAAACTGTGCTATAAATTGTAGCGTAAATATAGCCAGTGATGCATGATGTCCACACATGATTAATCAATTTCCTCAAATCACAAAATCAATACTTGGATATTTTAAAAATTGTATTGCTCCTTGATGTCCTTATTTTTTTTAGTCAATACAGTGGCAGTGGACCCTAATGTGTCATGCAATACACTGCCACCAACTGGTCAACTTTTGCAAGTGCAAAAAAAAAAAAAAAAACAGAGACTTAAAAGCTCTGGAATATGTTCAAAATACATGAACACAATGTTAAAGAGCAAAAAAAAAAAAACACACGTTTTATAGTGTTTACAATATTTGTTTTCTCTAGTGGACATTTCACCAATTCCTTGAAAAATGCATGTTTGAAAAAAAATGAAGGTGATTTTTTTTTTTTTTCATGCCTAAAGAGTAA
>RJVU01004711.1:719163-740736 GCA_003731715.1 Anabarilius grahami | reverse complement strand
ACTAAAAAAAAAAAAAAAAACCTGAAGTGGCCTTTCATAATTCGTGCATGAAAGGGTTAAAGCTTATATTAACATGACTCATGGCAGGGAAGCTTTCATCAGTTGGAAAAGCCATTATAACAGAGTTAAGTTCTTTAAACAGGACATTGGTAGATATTCATAAAACTTTCGTAAGATATAAATCATTATAGTTGAATAGAAAAAAAATTAAAAATAGGCAGCCTCAGTAACGTATAGAAATGCCTAATATTCGCTCCAGTCCAGCAGGAGGCGGAAATGCGTCATTGTGAAACTGGGAACAGGAGAAAGTAGTGCAGAGCTCTGTTTGGATCTGTTGGTAAATATATTCAGCTCGTGCGTTTTAACATGTTTTACATCATTATGAGCTTGATGTTTTTATGACTGTCTGATGCTTTCTCGTTTCTCAGTTTAATGATTTACAGTTTAAGGAGAAACGAGCAGAAATCTGAGAAATCCAGCAGCTGAAGGTAAATGTCTTAAATGAAGGTGATATTTTTATTTATTATTACAGTATAGTAGCTATTTCTTTTGGAAAGCAGAAATCGTGTTTATAATACTGTTTATTTTTGGGCACTTTTCTTTGTGTCTGAGGAAACTTTTTTTCTTTCGCAGTTTTTCCTCAGTTGATTTGCCTCATTTCTCCAAAGTAATGGAACTGATCTCAAAACAGTTAACATCTAAACACTTTTTTTTTCTAGTAATGTATTTATTAAAAGTAAATACTCAAAAGTGTTTGTCTAATGATTTTAGAACACTTTCAGCTTCCAAAACTGTATTTCTGTTTAAACAATTTTCAGTTGTCACATAACATTGCAGTGTTTACATTCTTTTTTTCTTCCACAGGATTTTGTGAATATATAGTTGAAATGAGCTGTTTTTATCAGTATTTGAGAGATATCGACAACACTTTCCACAGTGATCTATCCGGGTCCTCTGGATGTTGCATTACAGTATCAGGTTTAACATTATTATCCTGTCAGTTGATAATAAAATATTTGCAGTTGTGCCACCCTGACATTTGAGAATATACAAATTTCTGTGCAAAACTACAAAAACTACAGATATTTATATACATAAAAAAATGTATATTCAAACATAACAGTATGCCAAGGTATCGTATCTTGAATTTCTTATAAACTACAAATACACTAAATAAAGTTCAAATACAAATAAATAATTTCTTTCCACTACAGTGTCCTCCACTTTATTCAGCTCTTCTCCTTTTTACTTCCTCCTCTCTCCTCATATATGATCTCCTATATGTTCCACCCTTCCTCTACCACACCATCACCTTTTCGCTTGCATCTCTTTATTTCTCCCCTCTCTTGCATATTTTCATGCTCTATTCATACTTTCCCTTTTATATGTTCCCTATTACATAATGCAATTGTGATAAACGCATAAACATTTTGGGAAAAAATCATTTCCTGTGTTGAGTGTATTATTGATCAAGCAGATATCAGTTTGGGGCTAACTGAAAACACCATGTGCATTTGATGATATGACAAATTCCAGAGTTTTGGATAAATTATACATAAATGTTTTTGATTAGTTTTTTTCCTGATATATTAAAGTTGTGGTTGGATTTATAAACTATAATGAAAACATTTGAGAATTTTGTGTGTAGTGTTTAGAGAAAATGAATGCAGTTTGTGTGAAATTAATGAAATCTGTTTAGGACAATTACAAAGTGTTCAGATGACTGAGTTAACTGTTTTGAGAACAGTGAGTTTGGAGAAATGTGTCAAATCGATTGAGAAAAACTGTAACTACATTGAAACGTCTTTTTTTGTATGGAAATTATAAAAAAAATATAGGGTATGTGATTTGAAGAAATTAGAGTAAAATTAAGGTAAATCCATTTTTATTCCAATAATCTTTTGAGTCGATTATCAGTGCATCTTTTAGTAATCATGATGTTTGTGTTCAGATGTTGAGCATGAAAGCGCAGATGGATGTGATCTGCTGTAAATCAGTAGGAACTGATCTGTCCATGCTGGATATTGAGGATTTCATCAGTGAAATCTGTCAGCTGAAGAAAGAGGTGGCGTCACTGGAGGCAAAGCTGAGAGAAAGAGGAGACAAACCCAACAGAGAGGTTTGAGCGGCTCATTTCATCCTTCAGCTCAATCAAACCAAAGTTTTGTTCGCTTCTCACTTCTTATGCACATCTCACATTAAACCAGCAGCAAAATATGCTAATCACCAATATAACCACTAGAGATAACTGCTGAGTAATGAGGCTAATATCAACAGGTTGTTGTTTATTTGTGTTTGTCAGGATCTGGAGAAGGTTTCAGTGTGTGTGACTGACGGGACAGAAGCTCAGGATTCAGTCTGGAGATCCAGAGACACACAGGACTCAGAGCTCAGCCTCACTTTACTGTGTTATACTGACGCTCAGGATCATGGATCCGCTGATCAAACCTCTGACTGTAACGCTGGAGAACAGCAGATGCTGCAGACGCCGCTGAAGATGTGCTCCGTCAAACTGGTGGACTGCAGGAACCTGATAGAGAGCAGAGGAGAGGAACAACAACAGACACACGAGGAGGAGGAGGTGAAGGAGGAGGATGGGAATAATGAGGATGATGAAGAAGGGAGCAGAAGAGAAAAAAACACAGAAGAGGAACAACAACAGAGCCATGAGGAGGATGATGAAGATGATGATGATGAGTTTATTCCTGCAGGTTTGTTTCTTTTAGTTGTGGATGTAGCCGAACTCTGAGTACAATTTAATGTTAGACGTTTTGTTCTTTTCAGATGACAACAGTGTTTCATCTTGTGATGGAGAAATAACCTCAACATCAAAAGATCAGCTGAAGGTCAAGAGATTTTCCTGCTCCACCTGTGGGAAAACATTGAGCTCAAAGCGTAATTTAGCGAGACATGAGAGAACACACACAGAACAGAAAGATTTCACCTGCAATATATGCAACAGCAGCTTTCCTACCTTAGAAGAGAAGAGACTTCATAGAAAAGAGCACAACGTGAAGAAGGAGTTTCACTGTGAACAGTGCGGGAAGGATTTTTTCACCACTCCTTCTAATATGAGGGTTCACATGAAGAGGCACACTGGTGAAAAGACTTTTCACTGCAGCGAATGTGACAAGTATTTCACCACCAAACAGAGTCTTGTTGTTCATAAGCGAACCCACACGGGCGAAAGGCCGTACAAGTGCCCTCACTGCGAGAGAAGATTCACGTACGCATCCCATCTGAAGAAACATGTGCGTGTTCACACCAATGAGAGGCCGTACCAGTGCAGCGAATGTGGGAAAACCTTTACGCAGTTATTTGCTCTAAAGTCACACCAGAAAATACACTCTGAGGAGAAACAGTATCAGTGTTCATACTGTGATAAAGGATTTCGTCAGACATCTCATCTGAAACGGCACGAGAGGACTCACACCGGAGAGAAACCGTACCTGTGCTCCTACTGCGGGAAGAGCTTTTCCGAACAGGGTCAATTCGGTGTCCATCAGAGAGTTCACACTGGAGAAAGACCGTATCACTGCAGCGTTTGTGGGAAGAGTTTCAGTAAACATAATACCTTACAAAAGCACAAGAGGATTCATACAGGAGAAAGACCGTACAAGTGTTCTCAGTGTGACAAGACGTTCGCTCGATTAGACGTCCTGAAGACTCATGAGCGAGTTCATACAGGAGAGAAACCTTACCGCTGCTCCATCTGCGGCGAGAGATTCACTTATTTAGGGGGGTTTTATACTCACCAGAAGAAACATGGTAAAGAACAAACTGCTCCAGAATCACCATAGGCCACGTTCACACTGTCAGTTTTTGGGATTGACAACCACATTTACTTACAGGTGTGAGTTCAGTTATAGACTGCGGTTGTCACTCCCGTAAATAACCGTACTGTGTGTGAACGCAACTGTATTAAGGACTCAAATACAGAACTGACAACCATATTCTGCTGCTGTGTGAACGTGGCCATAGTGTCTTTTAGTGCCTTGGTTGGTGCCCTAATGTACATAAGTTGTTTATATTATGTATATTATGTTTGTTGTTCAATAAAACCATATGGTTACTTTCTTTTGATACTTTATTTGAATCAATTATTGTTGCTGCATTGTTACTATGTCTTTTATGTCCGTGATAAGCAGGGCAGGGCGAGAGCCATGAGGGAACGCAGCGATGCCAGTGGCGTGATTGCTAAAGAGCGTCACCTGCGCTTGACACCGGTCTCGTATCTCTCACTGAGGAGCTCCAGAAGCATAAAAGGAGGAGCGACGAGAGAGGACCAGGCCTGGATTTTATGTTATGTAACCTGTCATGTCCAGTGTAGACAGTCGTGTCCCATTGGTAACACTATCTGACTAATTATGAGTAAATAACCACTGCCGTTCCTTCCTTAAAAAACATTTTATGATGTCATTTGATCTCTAACCAGGAATCCATACTTACTTATTTAGTTGTATGCTGACAGTTAAGCTGAACCTGAACACAAACATGTATGTTGATAAGATTAAACCAACACAGAACTTGAGGAAAAGTTAATAACAATTACCTTACTAATTTACCAGTGTAGCTCTTTATGTTCACAGTTTAGGACGTTTTACCATCCTTAAAATGACAAATTGTGGTAAACAGCCTTCATTGCTGTCAGTATATAATTTGTACTATTTCAAATGTTATTAAAGTAGGACCATTTCACCTCTCATATCACAGAGAGAAATACAAAATACGTCAGTAGTAGATAAACAACTGGAATTACTTTTTTTTTTTCTTGCTCATGTTTTGATTGGTTAAACTGCCTGTGTGACGTGCACTTGTGCCATATAAAGTTTCACTTCAGTTTGAGTGACACTCTGTTTTACAGTTTAACAAACCCTGCATGCTTAAAAATAATAGAAACAAGTAAGTGATTTATTCACAGCTTTCTGTTAAGAATTCAGAATCAAACAGAAACAAAATGAGTGATAGAGGTGAGTACATCTACTAGTATGAGCATTAAACATTGAAAAACCTAGAAATAATCTATAAATACAATTTTTCTACAATATCTATAAAAACATCACTATTTGTTTCCTCACAGTACCTCTAATTTCAATAGAAGATGGCATTAATTTGGCAGGTAAGACCCATTCATTCACTTCACTCGAGTGGCATACATGTATGCATGTGTTTGGTTGTGAAAGAGTCTTTTTACCCATAGTTGGTTTAATTTCTGAAATGTATTTTCAGCAGTAGTTGCCTCATTTTAAACAGTCAATAAGAAATATATTTTAAATTAATTTACTGTGAAATTTTATGATTAACTGAACTTGCACAATTACAAATCAACCATCAAAGTTTCATTTTGTGGAAAACTTGTTATAACTTGCTGTAGTGCAGTGCTCTCTCCTAGGTAAATAAGCATTGTTATTAACTTACTGAACTATTTTTTTCAGTTGCATAACAGTAGCTTTCAAACTAGCTTTTCCAGTAATAATTGGAGTTGGTAAACAAAAACAGTTTCATTTTTAAATGCTGCCCTGAATGCCATCTAACTAACAGGGAACCATATGGAAATTTTCTGTTAACTTCCAAAATGTCCTCTTTGTAAAGTTGCTATGTGACCGTAGAATGACCAATATGGAATGTCCCCCTAAAGTCATATCAGGAACGTTATTATATGACCAACAGAGGACCATGTAGGAACATTCTGTTAATGTCCCAAATGTCCTTTTTGTAATGTTCTTATGTGACCATAAAATAACCAAAATGGAACCTCCCCCTAAAGTCATATAAGGAACCTTGAACTGCAGCACTTTCAATACCAAAGTCGTTTTAGGAATGTCCCTAATGTTCTATAAAGGGTCGGAATGTTTGTCACCTTTGGGGAATTTTTAGGGAACATTGCGCAAGGTCACAAGAACGTCCCCTCCTTTGTGAATACAGAGCAGGGGGCCAAAGCATAGTAGACGGAGCAGGAAACCACCAAGGCAGAGCAGAAGGTGCAGGAGACCATCAAGGCAGAGCAGGAGCATCAGAAGACCACCAAGAGCTGGTGGAACTGAAACATAGAGCACAGAGAGTTTATTGACGGCCTCAATGGCCATTACAGGGAGGTCAGGGAGTTCAAAAAGCCCTCCTTGGCTTGAGACGGGATAGACAGAGAGTTAAGAGATGACCTCCTTGGCTGTAACAGGGCAGGCAGAGGTCTCAAGAAGGGATGCTGCCTCAGTTTGAGCTGTAGTGGATGATGCTGTCTCCGGAGGAGCTGTTGCATTTGTCAGCACTTCGGGAGGATCTTTATCAGTCACCACTGCCTCAGGAGGAGCCGTAGGGGTCACCGCTGCCTCGGGGGGAGCCGTAGTGGACGCTGCCGGCTCCGGAGGAGCAGGGGAAGTGTGTGCTTCCCAAACTCATTGAAATGACTGTTGCCATCATAGGAATTGCAGCCGATGGTGGAAGGACCTCTGAGACCACCAGACTCGGGACCACCAAACTTGAAAGTACTGAGACCACCGGACATTTAGGACCATCAGACTTGGGGCCACTGGACTAGGGAAATTTCTCCCCCTCCTTCTGCTCCTCAGAGCCTTAGTGAGGAGTGAGTTTGAGGGAGAACCGTATGTCTCCTCCAGTGAGAGCGTGCTGGGTGCCACAGTGGGATTAGTGACATAGCCCACAGTGTATGGAGAGAGACAGAGTCTTAAGGTGACATCTACAGTGCATCCAGAAAGTATTCACGGCACTTCACTTTTTCCGCATTTTGTTATGTTACAGCCTTATTCCAAAAGGGATTAAATTCATATTTTTCCCTCAAAATTCTACAAACAATACCCCATAATGACAACATGAAAGAAGTCTGTTTGAAATCTTTGCAAATTTATTAAAAGTAAGGATGAAAAAAATTACATGTACATAAGTATTAACAGCCTTTGCTCAATACTTTGTTGAAGCACCTTTGGCAGCAATTATGATGCTACAAGCTTGGCACACCTGTTTTTGGGCAGTTTCTCCCATTCTTCTTTGCAGGACCTCTCAAGCTCCATCAGGTTGGATGGCGAGCGTCAGTGCACAGCCATTTTTTAGATCTCTCCAGAGATGTTCAATCAGGTTCAAGTCTGGGCTCTGGCTGGGCCACTCAAGGACATTCACAGAGTTGTCCCATAGCCACTCCTTTGTTATCTTGGCTGTGTGCTTAGGGTCGTAGTCTTGTTGGAAGATGAACCTTCGCCCCAGTCTGAGGTCCAGAGCGCTCTGGAGCAGGTTTTCATCAAGGATTTCACTGTATATTGCTGCATTCATCTTTCCCTCGATCCTGACTAGTCTCCCAGTTCCTGCTGCTGAAAACATCCCTACAGCATGACGCTGCCACCACCATGCTTCAATGTAGGGATGGTATTGGCTAGGTGATGAGCGGAGCCTGGTTTCCTCCAGACATGACACTTGCTAAAGTGTTCAATCTTTGTTTCATCAGACCAGAGAATTGTGTTTCTCATGGTCTGAGAGTCCTCCAGGCTTGCTGTCATGTGCCTTTCACTGAGGAGTGGCTTCCGTCTGGCCACTCTACAATACAGGCCTGATTGATGGATTGCTGCAGAGATGGTTATTCTTCTGGAGCTCTGTCAGAGTGACCATCGGGTTCTTGGTCACCTCCCTAACTAAGGCCCTTCTCCCCCGATTGCTCAGTTTGGCCGGCCCGCTCTAGGAAGAGTCCTGGTGGTTCCAAACTTCTTCCATTTACGGATGATGGAGGCCTCTGTGCTCATTGTGACCTTCAATGCTGCAGAAATTTTTCTATACCCTTCCCCAGATCTTTGCCTCGATACAATCCTGTCTCGGAGGTCCACAGACAATTCCTTCACAAAGTAATTCCGGATAAGTTGGCTCGCCAGTTCACAAAACTTCAGTGTGGGCTTTGATTAATCTCAAATCCTGTTGAAAGCTAACAAGTGAATCTGCTGGATCCATTTTTTGGTTAGGTCTTCTGTAACATTGGTAAAACTCAAACATGAAGGAGAACTGGATCCAAATGTAGAGTAAGATTTAATGAAAATAGGATTAAAAATAATATAAATACTAACAAAACACTAGGGAACACAAGGAGCAAAACTGAACAAGTAAACTAAAAAATTAAAGTAAGAATGTGCACAGTTTCCTGTGATGGGTAGGTTTAGGGGTAGAGTTGGTGTAGGGTGATCGAAAATACGGTTTATAGTAAAACTCACCTGTGTGTAATCCTGAAGACCTTGATTAGCTGGTTCAGGTGTGTTTGATCAGGGTTGGAGCAAAACTCTGCATGGGCAGCGGCCCTCCAGGACCGAGTTTGCCCACCCCTGGTTTATACAGTTTAAAACCCATTACGCCTATGGAATGTCCCCACAATTCACAAAAACAAATCTGTGTGTGTGTGTGCTTCTGAAAGTCATAATTGTAATGCTAGAATCAGAATAAAGTTTCATTTAAGATCAGAGTTAAATTTCTAAGCAAAGATGGTATGTTAAAAATTAAATTCATTGTGATTTCAGAAATAAAACCATCTGCTGCAGTGAGACAAATTAAAAAGACGTCACTGAAACTATCTCGCCTACACAAATCAGAGGCTCATGGGAGGACACAGAAAAGGACAGAAGACAGCACAAGTACATACTTTAACTGTTCTAATGTTAAAAACAATGTCAGCTTGATTGAAAACTTCAGATCTCAGTCTTATTTCTTTTAAATGCCATTCACATGCTCTGTTTAATGTGATTCACAGTAGCAATTCCAGCTGAACTCAGGATTGTTCTGGTGGGTAAAACTGGATCAGGAAAGAGTTCAACGGGAAACACCATCCTGGGTCAAAAGTATTTTAAGGAGGATGTTTCACCAGTGTCAGTTACTAGAACCTGTGAGAGAGCAGATGTAAAGTTGGGTGACCGGATCATCTCAGTCATCGACACTCCAGGCCTGTTTGATACGACAATGTCAAAACAGAAAATGAAGGATGAAATAGTAAAGTGTGTCTACATGACTGTTCCTGGTCCTCATGCATTTCTGCTGGTCATCAGATTGGGTGTGAGGTTCACAGAGGAGGAGAAAAACACAATTAAATGGATTCAGAAGAACTTTGGAGAAGAAGCTACTTGTTACACCATCATTCTGTTCACTCATGCTGATTATCTGAGGGGGAAACCATTAGATGTGTATGTCAGTGAAAGTAAAGATCTCCAGGCTCTTGTTAATGACGTTGGTGGCAGATTTATCTCATTCAATAATGAGGACACGGAGAACCGCAATCAGGTCACTGAACTGCTGGAGAAGATTGAGAAGTTGATGGAGGTGAATGGAGGAAAGCACTACACTGATGAGATGTACCAGGATGCTCAGAGCAGGATAGTAGATAGATCACAGTTCTGTAAGTGTGTTTGTGTCTTTCTTTGTCTTTGAAAAATGTTATCAAATGATATAAACAGCAGTGTAAAAAAAAATGTATTCTGGTTCTGCTCATTTTGTCTTGATCAGTCCTGCACCAAGGTAACCTTGATTTTTGTCAAGCCAAAAGAATCCAATCTGATTTCAGATTCTCTAGTTCTACTTATATGAACCCTAAACTTTGCAATTCGATTCATTCGTTTACATGTGCATTACATCTATTCAGACCCAAATTTCAATGTGTTGGAGAGAATGTCACTCTTAATTTTTTCCTTGATGACTGACATTTATAAAAATATCAACAAAGCTTTTTTTTTTACTAAACATTTAGTTAATATTCATTCTACACTTACTAAATTGAGTACTGCATTAAATAGTTTAAAGCAATAAAATAACATGACTGTCTGTTTAAACCTGTATAACATTTTAAACTGTCATAGGCTACATAAAACAAATATATCATAAATTGCACAAACAATTATGCTGCGCATCTCGAGACACCAGAAGAATGACGCAGATCAAGATGTATTCAAAAAGTTACGTCCGTTTTGCTTCTTCTGACTCACTGCGTGATCAAGTAGATGCCAGCTACAGTTTGTTTTGCTTTAAATAGCTTTGAGGAAAACAATTAATTCTATAAATTTCGAAGATATTCAACACAGTAAAGAATGCCAATTCGCATATAATTAGAATTATTGTGTCTCAAATCAGTATGTTGAAGGTTTCCAGATGGTCTGCTATTTCCAGAAGAAATTCAAAGTGAAGATTCTTGCACACTCTAACAGCTGATATTGCCCACAATCAGTGTTGCCAGTGTTGGTGTAACTCCTCCTGTTCAAACCGCCCACTCTAAGCGGGACTCGAACCCGGGTCCTCTGGCATGGGAGTCGGGCTCTCTAGCAAGGAGGCTAAAGACCACAGTCTCTCTTGAGATCAGGGGAGTGAGGTTTACACGCACAGCTCTTATCGGCCTACGTCATTACATTGGGCGGAATTGAACTTGATCGTGCGGGTGGACAAAATCAGTTTGGTAGTTTTCGAACACTAACATTTTATTGGTTAACAAATAAAACCTAAATGTTAATGTCTAAATTGTTTGTTAAACAAGTTTAAATGGAGGTACTATTGTATGCATGAACAAAAACTTTATAAAAATGCTGTATTTAGAACTGTATTCATTCAAAATAAACATTTGTTTTGTTTATTTTGCAGATTTTTAAGTTAATATGGAAATATTAACCCATGCATGAAGTAAAAATAAGCTAGTATTCCTTCTCTAGCATAAATCAACCATTATGTTGAGTTAAATGAACAACCCAACATGCTAAATAACCCATGGTTGGGTTAGTCCATATTGTTTTTTTTTCAACCCAACAGTATTTGAAGTGTACAGTAAAGAGTGAAAGAGTGATCCAACAGTCAAAGCGTGAATTGCACTTGTTGTGGGAGATGATTTGAAGGCTATTTGTAAATACATCTGCAACTCTAAGAGCACAGTTGGATGATTTAAGGTCTACGCCAGGCCTTTCAGTCTGATTGAAATTTCATTCAAATTGAGTTTGCATAAAAGCTTTTCAATTCATCTGAGCCATCAATCCATTTAGTAATGGATTATTAGGTTGCGTGTAAATCTAGCTGTTTCACTTGTTGTACCGAAATCATTAACTCTATTTAGTCGACTTGTTTTTAATGTCTGGATTCTAATTGCTCTGCTTTATTTGAAATTCTGATTGACAGGGTCTGGGAAACCGAGAATTGTGCTGCTGGGTAAAACTGGATCAGGAAAAACCAGTGCAGTAGAAACCATTGTAGGCCAAAGCTTTGAGAGGAGAAATGCTGCTACTGAAACCTGTGAGCTAAAAGAAGCACATGTGAATGGAAAGAGCATCACAATAATCGACACTCCAGGACTGATTGATGCAGCAGAGACGAAGATTAAGAATGAAATAGAGAAGTTTGTCATCAAGTCTGCTCCTGGTCCTCATGTGTTTCTGCTGGTGATCAGACTGGATTCGAGATTTGAAGATGAAGAGACGAACATAATGTCATGGATTCATGAGAACATTGGAGAAGATGCTGCATGTTACACCATCGTTCTGTTCACTCACGCTGATCAGCTGAGGGGGAAATCGTTAGATGAGCAAAACAAAGACAGTCCAGACCTTCAGGTGATTACTGACAGTTTTGGTAGCAGATATCACTCATTTACCAATGAAGACAAGGAGAACCAGGTCACGGAACTGATGGAGAAGATTGAGAAGATAGCAGAGGGAAATGGATGGAAGTACTACACAAATGAGAGGTTTAGAAAAATTATAGATAGAGATGTATATATAGAGAAAGTTAAAGAAACCCTACATAAAGTCGCATTAGGAGTTGGACCAGTCGGAGCAGCAGCTATGGTGACCGGAGGCGTCGTCCTGGGCGTGACGGAGCTGGTTTTGGCACCAGCGGTGTTACTCGCAGGAGGCAGTCTGTTTTTAGTTGGAGCAGCTGGATTGTATATTGGGAAAAAATTGATTAAAAAAACTAAGTGATTTGGAGACTTTTGAAAACAAATGCAGTTTAGTTAGTTTAGTCCAGTTATCAAGGACTGATGTGGTCCCAGCTAACAAAAATATGTTCTAGAAGCATTTTGCAACTATTCCCATTAAGCTATAAAAACGCTATTTCTAAATGTTCTCTAAACGTTCAAAAACATATCTGAAACAACGTATATTGCATTCAAAAGTACATTCCTTTAATCAGACCAATTTTCTTAACACAATGCAATACATTATAATAAAATTTTAGTTTTATATTGTTTTTAAATTGAGATTGCTGTTGTTTAATTTTAGATTTAAATTCTGATTGTTTGCTTCTTGTGTGTAAATATGTAGCCAAGTCAATAGGGGGCGCTGCTGTGGGTATCCGTAGAAGGTGCGATTTGCCTTTAAAAGGGTCACGAACTGAGAAATTAAAATTCTCTTTTGACATATAATATATTTACATTTACATTTATGCATTTGGCAGACGCTTTTATCCAAAGCGACTTACATTGCATTATACTATACATTTGTATCTGAGTATGTGCAATCCCTGGGATCGAACCCATGACCTTGGCATTGCTAGTGCCACGCTCTAACCACTGAGCTACAGGAAAGAAAATAGGTCATTGTACTATAAAAAAATATCCTGTAAGTTTCAGAACTCAAAACTTTTTCGGCTTAAGGAGTCTAAAAACAGCTTTTATATATATATATACATATACGAACAATATATACTGTATGTAAAATATGCATAGTTTACTATATAGTGCTTAATAAAACAAAATGAAAATTTATATTACTTGATAAACTGTTAATTAGCGTAAAAACATAAGTGAATAATCAAACATTATATTTTTTTATAACTGAAATATTTGGACATTTAACACTTAATTTAAATCATAATTTTATATAATTAATTATATTTATAAAAATCATAAATATAATTATATTGTAGGGCAAGTTCAAATGAGTGTATAAACTAAGCTATCAGGCTTTTTCGGGTATCTGTATATAAGCTAACTAATACAGACATTAATGGTCATTATAATGTAGTTATAATAGCATTTATCATAACATGATTTTGCAATTAATTACTGTATTTGCATTATTGTAAGGGCAGGTTTAGGGTTGGGGTAGGTGTAGACATTAATAAAACAACCTGATAAGCAGCAAATTAAATTTATTGTTATTTTATGGGGAGATTTTGTAGGTTTTTTTTCTTTCTTTCTTTCTTTTGGCTTTCTGAGACTCAAGACTCAACTAACCTCTGCAATTCTCCAGCTGTGATCCTCAGAGAGTCTTTGTCCACTCAAACTCTCCTCCTCACCGCGCATTAGGACGATTTAGACACACGTCCTCTTCCAGGCACATTTGTAACATCTTTAGTTGATTGGAACTTCTTAATTATTGCCCTGATGGTGGAAATGGGGATTTTCAATGCATTAGCATTTTTCTTACAGCCACTTTCTATTTTGTGAAGCTCAACAATCTTTTGCTGCACATCAGAACTATATTCTTTGGTTTTTCTCATTGTGATGAATGATTACAGGAATTTGGCCTTTGTGTTTCCTCGTGTTTATATTCCTGTGGAACAGGAAGTCATGGCTGGACAATTTCATGTTCATGATCACCCTGGAGTGCTAAATAAATGAATGGGAATATACTTCAGAGATATTTTACTCGTAAAAAATTCTAGGGGTGCCAATAATTGTGGCCAACGTAATTTGGAGAAAACCATTTATTTCATAATGTGATTTCCCCCCACTTTCAATTGTTTTACTTCGATGAAAGGTTAGAATTTTGCTAAATTTATGAATTAAAGATCAAAAGGATAAACAATGCAGATTTATTTTTAGTTTGATTATATTTACTAAGGGTGCCAATAATTCTGAAAACAACTGTATATCTATATATATATTCCTTATTTTTCATTTACCATGCTGTTAATACGTTAATGTACTTAACGTATTTGATAAATGAACAGCGACACAATAAAAGGGTTCTGAAAGTGCTGTAATTGTGTGATCACTTTGCTTATGGAAGATTGTGACAGACTGCTGCATAGTTGCATTTTTCCAGTTGCCAAAAATGTTGTTGCAGTTAATGCAGCGGTTACTTCCATCACTGCGTCTGTGATGTTAGGTGTCTCTAATAAGATCAGTCACAAACATGATCCCTTCATGATCTAATGTGTAGCGTCTTATTAACTCACTGTCATGCATTGTGTGCGACACATTTCTTCTCCCTCTTCACGTCTCGTCCGTTTTCTCCACTGCTAAAGAAACTCTTAAGTCTCTTAAAAGTCCTTATCAGTATTCCTAACAATTTTGGACTTTAAGACCTCTTTTAAGGGTTAAGATGCTTTCTAAATAACTTTTTTCTTTACTGGGATTTTTATTAGAATTTTCTTTGAATTTTGACATTAGGAGCAACTCTTTGCAGTAAGATTTTGAATACGGGCCCAGAAGTGTAAATTAAAACTCTGGAAACACATTTGTAAGAACAGATCAGTGAAAGAAATTGGAGAAAACATTTAGGAAAACATGCAGTGTATTAAAAACGAAGCTTGCCTGTGATTTTTTTTTTTTTTTTTTTCAGTTTCAATATTTCATTCGTTTCTTAAAACGTTACGTTCATTTTTATTGGCACAAAATTAATTCCATAATTTTCCAGTAGGCTTATAAATGTAGCTATTTTACATGTCTACTCTATATTTTTGTATAGTAATGAAAATAAAGCTTTCATTATTTTTTTGTGGCGCAGGTTTGAGTCTCAGTCATATATGAAAATTGTTAAGCTATATTGTCAGAACAGTTCAAGCCAATTACACCAATAGGACGTAGGCCACAAAAGAAACAGAAAAGGAATGAAACTACACCTGAATAACCTGAATAAACTCCAAATAAGGCTTGTTTTTACAAGGTGTTTTCAAAAACATCAACATATCCTAGAGGCCGTTCACACAGAACGGTTAAAAACACGATGAGACATGTCAGTTGAATGAGGTGTAGAGATGCGTTTTTTAAACGTTGAAATACTTCTAAACTCAAAATTGACACTATTTACTATGTAATGCGCATTGCTAGTCTTGTGGTGAACAATTAATATGTACGTGAATTAATCTGTAAGTAAATACACAGAAAAAAATAGTCTTAGTAATGTTTGAAAATTACTCTTGAATGGCGTTCCTTCTCTGATGATGTTAGTTTCTCGTGTTTTGATTGGTTAAGCTGCCTGTGTCACATACACGCACAAGTATGTCATATAACATTTAAACTGCTATACTCTTTATCAAACCCTGCATGACTAAAAATAACAATAACAAATGAGAGATTGAATGATTTACAGTCTTTTCTGTCAAGTATTCAAAACCAAACGGAAACAAAACGAGTGAACGGTGAGTATCCTACATCTATAAGTATAGCATTGCAAACCCAAATAGATATATTTATTCTACAATATCAATACAAATATCACATTTGTTTCCTCACAGTACCTGCTTACAGACCCATTCAGACACTTCACTTCAGTGTTCGCAGATGTAAGCGTGTATATTGCGAAAGAGTCTTTTTACCCAAAATTAGTTTCATTTCTGCCATTCAATTACAGGGGCTGGGAAGTTTGCCCAAAGAAAGTTTAATTTAGTGTGAAATTTGACATACACTGTGTTTAAATGAACTTTGATTCTTGCACTTTTTTCTGCAAAATTACAAATGAAACAAAGTATAACTGTACAGATGTGTGTTTGAAGATATCGCCGGCGAGATCGCTTGTGGCTTCAGTGCCAACGAAAGATACAAAACGGTGAAAGACCACAATAATAGAAGTGGCAATACTTTTCCATTTTATGATCAAATAGACGGCATATTAGTGGACAAGCCGCGCTGCCAAACACCTCAAATACTGGATAGTGTCAGAGATGATGATGTCGCGTCATCATTGGACTTTGAAGAGCCTGAGATTTTCAAGTGCTTTCAGGGTTACTATTTTGGACAATGTCAAGTTCAGAGTAACCTTTAGTTTATTTATATTACACTCTACCGCCATTCTAGCCCTGCTTAGTCTTTTGTTAAAATGACGCTGGTCTTCGGTCAGATTCCCAGTCTCCGGGTACCCCTTCATTAGCCAGGACCTAAGTGGGTAAGCTGGATCCCCAACAGCATGATGGGCACTTGTGTGCCCTGGATCTCCTCAGTGGTCTTTGGTCATGAAAATAACAGAATTTGAATTTACAAGAAAAATAACTCACTTTAGGAAAGAGGACTCCTCTTTCTGCCTTCTCATAGATGATAGAATCCCTGGAGTCATGGACACTTCCTGGCCATATGTTGATGTTTGTGAAACTGTTGGGGTGGAGGCATTATTTGTACATTATTACAGAGACAAACACGATACATAAGTAAAGACAGTGAGGAAACAAATGAGATGCAAGTTAATATCACACACACACACACACACACACACAAATTATATCATGTCCTTACCAGTATTTGTGGTCCACAACTGCTTGTAAGATCACTGAATGCCACCCCTTGTGATTAAAATAATCTGTGTGGTTCTCAGGTGGAAGCGATGATCGGGATTTGACTCCCGTCAATAGCACACTGAGGGAAACCCCAGCGATTCTTGAATGGTTTGGAGCTCCTCACCTTCTGGCAGCTTGATGTACTCGCGATGTACTTCCGGTTCTGCCTAACGATTTCGGTTCCAGTTCCATTAAAATAATTAAACAACTAATAAAAAATAGTAGTAAGGGAAAAATTTAATAAATAATAAATTATATATATTATATATATTTTTAATAATAAAAAAATAAAACTATCTCGAGAATAAAGTTGTTAAATTTCGAGAAAAAACTCGTTACATTTCGAGAAAAAGGTAGAGATAAAATGTTGAGAATAAACTCGTTAAATTATGAAAAAAAACTCGTTACATTTCGAGAAAAAGGTCGAGATAAAATGTTGAGAATAAACTCGTTAAATTACGAGAAAAAAACTCGTTACATTTCGAGAAAAAGGTCAAGATAAAATGTTGAGAATAAACTCGTTAAATTACGAGAAAAAAATCAAAATAAAATGTTGAGAATAAAGTAATTAAATTACGAGAAAAAACTAATAAAATTTCGAGAAAAAGGTCGAGATAAAATGTTGAGAATAAAGTCATTAAATTACGAGAAAAAAGTCGTTAAATTACGAGAACAAATTCGTTAAATTATGAGAAAAATGTCATTAAATTTCGAGAAAAAAGTCGAGATAAAACATTGAGAAAAAACTCATTAAATTTCGAGAAAAAGGTCGAGATAAAATGTTGAGAATAAACTTGTTAAATTACGAAAAAAAACTAGTTAAATTTTGAGAAAAAAGTCGAGATAAAATGTTGAGAATAAACTCATTAAATTATGAGAAAAAAGTTGTTAAATTACGAGAACAATTTCGTTGAATTACGAGAACAAATTCGTTATATTATGAGAAAAAAGTCGTTAAATTTCGAGAAAAAAAGTCATTACATTTCGACATTCCACACCTTCAGGATCAACAAGTTTAATAATGCGTCTAATGGTATCCTGGGAAACCACGAAACCTCGATGAATCGCGCGTAGGTGAAGCCAGCGATAACCTTGCATTTGTCCACTAGTTGTTATTTCATGCTGGACAAAAGCGAGTACATCGCGCAAATGGGACTGGTTTTTTCTTCTAAAAAGACCCAGTCGCTTGCAAATTCTCTTTAAAGTTCGTATGCTAATTATTATTCGGTTACAATTAGCTAAAGCTGATAGAATTTCTTTGTTACTGAAAGAAAGTATAAAATAGTCAACTCTGTCATGTCCTCTATGCAACGAACACGACACTACCTCTTCCGTATGACACACATCGTTATTCTCAACATTTTATTTGTCCTTTTTTCACATAATTTAACAACTTTTTCTCGGAATTGAACGAGTTTTTTCTCGTAATTTAATGAATTTATTCTCAACATTTTATCTCGAATTTTTCTCAAAATTTAACAACTTTTTTTTCATAATTTAACGAATTCGTTCTCATAATTTAACAACTTTTTTCTCGTAATTTAATGACTTTATTCTCAACATTTTATCTTGACTTTTTCTCAAAATTTAACAACTTTTTTTCATAACTTAACGAATTTGTTCTCATAATTTAACAACTTTTTTCTCGTAATTTAATGACTTTATTCTCAACATTTTATCTCAACTTTTTTTCTGGAAATTTAACGAATTTGTTCTCGTAATTTAACGACTTTTTTCTCATAATTTAATGAGTTTATTCTCAACATTTTATCTCGAATTTTTCTCAAAATTTAACAACTTTTTTTTCATAATTTAACGAATTCGTTCTCATAATTTAACAACTTTTTTCTCGTAATTTAATGACTTTATTCTCAACATTTTATCTCGAATTTTTCTCAAAATTTAACAACTTTTTTTTTCATAATTTAATGAATTCGTTCTCATAATCTAACTACTTTTTTCTCGTAATTTTTTTTCATTGCTTGGCCCTAATCCTCTTCCTTATCTATCTAATCATCTCCATGATGAATTATATAAATAAACATTTCTTCAAAAAAAAAAAATATATATATTTTTTAATCTTTTAAACTCATATCTCATGAGTTTAAAATATTAAAAAATATATATTTTTTGTTATTGGAAGATATTCATAAAACTTCCGTAAGATAAACCGATCAAATAGACAAAATAATATCAAAAAGATAAAATAGATCAGCAAAACAAATTAGGCAGCCTCGACGATGACGTGTACACGCGACAAAAGCGACCTCGCAGGCTCAAATATTCGCCCCAGTCCAGCAGGAGGCGGAATGCGTCATTTGTTGCTGTGTGAAACTGGGAACAGGAGAAAGTAGTGCAGAGCTCTTTGTTTCTGTTGGTAAATATATTCAGCTCGTGCGTTTTAACATGTTTTACATCGATGATGTGATTTTTACATCATTATGAGCTTGATGTTTTTATGACTGTCTGATGCTTTCTCGTTTCTCAGTTTAATGATTTACAGTTTAAGGAGAAACGAGCAGAAATCTGAGAAATCCAGCAGCTGAAGGTAAATGTCTTAAATGAAGGTGATATTTTTATTTATTATTACAGTATAGTAGCTATTCCTTTTGGAAAGCAGAAATCGTGTTTATAACTATTTTGCTGTCTTGGGCAGTATTCTTTTTCTTTTACAGTTTTTCTCAATTGATTTGCCTCATTTCTCTAATGTAATGTCTTGGCTTACCTCAGCCAAACAGTTCAGCTTTTACAGATAAAGCACTGTTTTTTCTATTAATGTATTTATTAAAAGTAAATACTCAAAAGTGTTTCTCTAATGATTTTTAGAACACTTTCAGCTGTAGATGTACAAATGCACTAATGAAAATACACATTTATTCCAACAGGTTTTGTTATATGGAAGCTTCAAAAACTGTATTTTTAAAATACTGATGTAATGCATATTTTTGAGTCATGAACAATGTAAACATCTAAACACACTCTTACCTCAGCCAAACAGTTCAGCTTTTACAGATAAAGCACTGTTGTTTTCTATTAATGTTTTTTCCAACAGGTTTTGACATTTGGGTCATTGAGCAAATAAAGCTTCAAAAACGGTATTTCTTTTTAAATAAGTTTCAGTGTTACGTAACATTTTTTTTGTCAGGATTTTGTGAATATATAGTTGAAATGAGCTGTTTTTATCAGTATTTGAGAGATATCGACAACACTTCGGTAAAGTTGGTTTTATATTCGCACATTCGGACTTCTGATAAATTTAGACTTTCCAATAAATGTGCAATAAATTAATGTTTGCGAATTTTAAGCAGCGACATGATATTGACAACCAACGATTGTCAACTTACAACATTTTTCACAGTCGATCAAAATTGGCAAGTATTGTTTTAATGGCATATTTACTTGTGAATGTCCACTGAATGTCCAATGTAGTGTGATTAACAAGCTATTGAATACGGATGCCCGAATGTGCGAATATAAAACCAACTTTACCGAAGTATCGACAACTCTTTCCACAGTGATCTATCCGGGTCCTCTGGATGTTGCATTACAGTATCAGGTTTAACATTATTATCCTGTCAGTTGATAATAAAATATTTGCAGTTGTGCCACCCTGACATTTGAGAATATACAAATTTCTGTGCAAAACTACAAAAACTACAGATATTTATATACATTTAAAAAAAATTATATTCAAACATAACAGTATGCCAAGGTATCGTATCTTGAATTTCTTAAACAAATACACTAAATAAAGTTCAAATACAAATAAATAATTTCTTTCCACTACAGTGTCCTCCACTTTATTCAGCTCTTCTCCTTTTTACTTCCTCCTCTCTCCTCATATATGATCTCCTATATGTTCCACCCTTCCTCTACCACACCATCACCTTTTCGCTTACATCTCTTTATTTCTCCCCTCTCTTGCATATTTTCATGCTCTATTCATGCTTTCCCTTTTATATGTTCCCTATTACATAATGCAATTGTGATAAACGCATAAACATTTTGGGAAAAAATCATTTCCTGTGTTGAGTGTATTATTGATCAAGCAGATATCAGTTTGGGGCTAACTGAAAACACCATGTGCATTTGATGATATGACAAATTACAGAGTTTTGTTTGTTGTGGTTGGAGAAATTATACATAAATGTTTGTGATTTGTGTAAAGCTAATAAAAATAGCTGTGATTTTTTTTTTTTTTTTTTTTTCTTCTCCTGATATATTAAAGTTTTGGTTGGATGTATGAACTTTGTGTGTAGTGTTTTGAGAAAATGATTCACATGATTTGCAGTTTATGTGAAATGAATGAAAACGCTATGGAAGAGGAATAGGGCCAAGCAATAATACAAAATAAAACCATCTCAAGATTAAAGTTGTTACATTTCGAGAAAAAATTTGAAATGTTGAGAATAAACTCATTAAATTATGAGAAAAAACTCGTTAAATTTTGAGAAAAAAGTCGAGATAAAATGTTGAGAATAAACTCATTCAATTCTGTTTCTCAAAAATCTGTTTAGTACAATTTGAAAGTGTTCAGATGACTGAGTTAACTGTTTTGAGAACAGTGAGTTTGGAGAAATGTGTCAAATCGATTGAGAAAAACGTACTCGGTTACTGACGTAACCTCGGTTCCCTGAGATACGGAACGAGTACTGCGTATGGGGAAAAGTCTCCCTTTTTCCCCGTTACTGAAGCCTTTTTCAATAACGCAGTGCAACTGCACCGTCATTGGTTCACTCATAGACAAGTCGTTGAACCAATGACGGCGCGGCACGGCCGCGCAGCCTATAGGCGAAGAGCGCGCGAATCTTCCCGCCGAAATGGGCGGGGCAGGTGACTATATAAGCCGGCGATTCGCCATAGGACATCAGGTCATACGACTGAAGCGACGACACTGAAGCCGCAGCCCTGTGGCACGGCAAGAACGCAGTACTCGTTCCGTATCTCAGGGAACCGAGGTTACGTCGGGAACCGAGGTTACGTCAGTAACCGAGTACGTTCCCTTTCGATACTCCACTTCGTACTGCGTATGGGGAACGAATTCAACCGCGCCGTGCCACGGCAGGGAACGACATAACTTGTTCTGGACACCGAGAGGGGACCAAGAAACAAGAAGGAAGGCCAAAGCCG
>RJVU01004711.1:707486-717761 GCA_003731715.1 Anabarilius grahami | reverse complement strand
CTAATCACCAATATAAACACTAGAGATAACTGCTGAGTAATGAGGCTAATATCAACAGGTTGTTGTTTATTTGTGTTTGTCAGGATCTGGAGAAGGTTTCAGTGTGTGTGACTGACGGGACAGAAGCTCAGGATTCAGTCTGGAGATCCAGAGACACACAGGACTCAGAGCTCAGCCTCACTTTACTGTGTTATACTGACGCTCAGGATCATGGATCCGCTGATCAAACCTCTGACTGTAACGCTGGAGAACAGCAGATGCTGCAGACGCCGCTGAAGATGTGCTCCGTCAAACTGGTGGACTGCAGGAACCTGATAAAAACCGAAGCAGAGGAACAACAACAGACACACGAGGAGGTGGTGGTGAAGGAGGAGGATGGGAATAATGAGGATGATGATGAAGGGAGCAGAAGAGAAAAAACCACAGCAGAGGAACAACAACAGAGACACGAGGAGGTGGTGGTGAAGGAGGAGGATGGGAATAATGAGGATGATGATGATGATGAGGATGATGATGAAGGGAGCAGAGGAGAAAAAAACACAGAAGAGGAACAACAACAGAGCCATGAGGAGGATGATGAAGATGATGATGAGTTTATTCCTGCAGGTTTGTTTCTTTTAGATGTGGATGTAGCCGAACTCTGAGTACAGTTTAATGTGAGACGTTTTGTTCTTTTCAGATGAGAATGGCAGTTCATCTTGTGATGGAGAAACAACTTCAACATCAAAAGATCAGATGAAGGGATTTTCCTGCTCCACCTGTGGGAAAACATTGAGCTCACAGGCTTATTTAGTGAGACATGAGAGAACACACACAGAACAGAAAGATTTCACCTGCTGGACATGCGACATCAGCTTTCCTACCTTAGAAGAGAAGAGACTTCATTCAAAAGAGCACAAAAAGAAGAAGGAGTTTCACTGTGAACAGTGCGGGAAGGATTTTTTCACCACTCTTTTTAATATGAGAATTCACTTGAAGACACACAGTGAAAAGACTTTTCACTGCAGCGGATGTGACAAGTATTTCAGCAACAAAGTGAATCTTGTTGTTCATAAGCGAACCCACACGGGCGAACGGCCGTACAAGTGCCCTCACTGCGAGAGAAGATTCACGTACTTAGTCTCTCTGAAGACCCATGCGCGTGTTCACACCGGAGAGAGGCCGTACCAGTGCAGCGAATGTGGGAAAACCTTTACGCAGTTATTTTCTCTAAAGTCACACCAAAATATACACTCTGAGGAGAAACCGTATCAGTGTTCACATTGTGAGAAACGATTCCGTCACAAAAGTAGTTTGATTTCTCATGAGAGGATTCACACCGGAGAGAAACCGCACCTGTGCTCCTACTGCGGGAAGAGCTTTTTTGATCAGGGTCAATACAGGGTCCATCAGAGAGTTCACACTGGAGAAAGACCGTATCACTGCAGCGTTTGTGGGAAGAGTTTCACGCAAAAAAATAACTTAGCCATACATCAGAGGATTCATACAGGAGAAAGACCGTACAAGTGTTCTCAGTGTGACCAGACTTTCGCTCGATCAGACGTCCTGAAGACTCATGAGCGAGTTCATACAGGAGAGAAACCTTAACGCTGCTCCATCTGCGGCGAGAGATTCACTTATTTAGGTAGTTTTTATACTCACCAGAAGAAACATGGTAAAGAACAAACTGCTCCAGAATCATCATAGTGACCTTTAATGCCTTAGTCTGTCAAAAAAGGTTTTATTTCAGCAGTGGCTTTCGACATTCATGATGTGTCCTACATGACTAACCTATGGAAGCTAATTTCCGCCACATAAGAAAAATAAATCATGCTTTAGTCAATTATAATTGACATAAGTCATAATCATTGGAATAAAAGTCAAAACTAAGATTCAAAGTCTAAATGTCATTATGACTAAGTACTTTTTAGTCTCATAATTAGTCAATTATGACTTACTATCTCATAATGAACTAGAAGCTAAAGTTTGTAAACAAACTGTGATGTTGGCTTGGAAAAGCCTGAAGGGGCAGCCTGAGTCAAATGAGCCAACGCACATATCTGTTTGGTGTTCTGAAGCCGAACCCGCCACAAAATAATTACATTTTTAAAAATGTGTGTATTTAGGGCTGTAACAAATTATTATTTTGATGATTGCAGGTGCTTGTGCATGAAAAACGTTGTTTAAACACTTTCCAATAAAGATATGTAAAGCTTATTTGGATTTTACAAAAATATCTCTCAGCTTTTCATGTTGTAATTTCGACTTGTCATAATCATGACTTTTTAAATCATGATTTTGACTCTTCATATAAAAAAAAAGTCAATTTTGACTTAAAGGATTAGTCCACTTTTAAATAAACTTTTCCTGATAATTTACTCACTCCCATGTCATCCAAGATGTTCATGTCTTTCTTTCTTCAGTCGAAAAGAAATTGAAGTTTTTGATGAAAACATTCCAGGATTATTCTCCATATAGTGGACTTCAATGGGCACCAAACTGTTGAAGGTCCAAATGTCAGTTTCAGTGCAGCTTCAAAGAGCTTTAAACAATACCAGACGAGGAATAAGGGTCTTATCTAGAGAAACAATTGACCCTTCGCCGGGAGTTTGATTGACAAGCGATCTAACCAATCAGAACGCCGCATCCGCCATTTTGTCCGACAAAGCAGCCAGTAGTTAGAAGAGTAACCTCGGTGGAGTTAAACTTGAAAAATTGTGTATATTGACGTCTTTCCGCATTTGAAACAACATTCATTCTCATGTTCATTCATGTTTATTTGATGTTATAAATGGACTAGTAGGAAGAGATGATCGGTTCACGAGCCGCTTGAGCTGACGCGCTACAGCAATCTATCACGATCATGGTCACGACACATTTAAGAGCCACAAAACGGTTTTTATTGTTTGAATTTCTTTAATAACTACACAGTTTGAAAGCTGGGACTTTGTTTAATATTATAAGTAACCTGCTTTGTCTTGTCTGTCGACATGTGGTCATGTATCCTCTTCGCTCCGCGATGTATTTTTCACTGCGTGTGGCGAGATAGCGCCACGGCTTGTCGGACAAAGCAACAGTAACTAAGGGGGGCGGGTCTTTGCGAAGGGTCAATTGGTCATTTTCTAAAAAAATACAACTGTATATGCTTTATAAACACAAAATATCGCCTTGAATGTACTTCTGGTTTCTGCATTCTTCAAAACGCTTAGGCCGTATGTCCTACACCTTCCCTATTCAACTTACGGAAAAAACTAAACTGGCGCCGCGTTCGTTCCGTAAGTTGAATAGGGAAGGCGTAGAACATTCAGCGTAAGCTTTTTGAAGAATGCGCAAACCAGAAGTACGTTCAAGGTGATATTTTGTGTTTATAAAGCATATACAGTTGTATTTTTTTAGAAAATGACTGATGGTTTCGCTAGATAAGACCCTTATTCCTCGTCTGGGATCGTTTAAAGCTGTTTGAAGCTGCATTGAAACTGTAATTTTGACCTTCAACAGTTTGGTGCCCATTGAAGTCCACTATATGGAGAATAATCCTGGAATGTTTTCATCAAAAACCTTCATTTCTTTTCGACTGACGAAAGAAAGACATGAACATCTTGGATGACATGGGAGTGAGTAAATTATCAGGAAAAGTTTATTTAAAAGTGAACTAATCCTTTAAGGATTACAAAAGCAAGATTTAGGTTTTTTGTGTGGTGGAAATGGACTTCCATACTATTCGTCATACAAAATCTGACATAAAATACACCAGCTGAATTTGATTTCTGAGCAGTATATAGTGTGTATAGTCTAGAATCACTGGGTCATTTTTATTATTAGTTAAGCTAGTCTGTTTGTGCTGATCTTGAGTATGAGTTGTGTTATTTGTGCCTGTCATTCTGCTCGGGAAATATTTTCATTTACAGTGTAAACGTATGTAAAAGACTGACATAACTCAAAACTTTTGTTAATAGAACTACTGAATAAGTAGAACTATTGTATATTGTACTTACAATTGCGCTGTTGTGCGGAATATCAGCCGACATGACGCAAAAAGATGTCTGGTCTTGAGAGATTCTCACGAAATCGGTCAAAATCCCTGTTGTAAGCAAATAAAGCTAATCTTTAGGACCATTAGCGTATTTTTTGCGTTATTACACTATATATGCTATACTGTATATTCCACTTTAAACAGAAGAGCGAAGGATCGTCAGGTAATAATAACGGTCAATAACGGTTTTAAGGCGGGGCTTAAGGAAGTGAATGACAGATGCGAAATATTTAAATTGTCCGATTTATTCAGCCCTTTTTTAGTTTTTTTCTTCTTTTTTTTTGCGAAACAGCTTGACATTTTCGTGAGTAAATGATGTTCAGGTTGAAACTCGCGTAAATTATTTTAGACACAAACAACTGTTCAATTCTATAATATCGCCTCTTAAGTATAACTAAAGTATTTTATGTATGTAATGGAAAACGGGTTAAATAATAGTCTGTCACTGTTCTAACGCCCCACCCGTTTACCCGTTCTGCCATATTTGATAGACACCAGCAGTGGCCAATAGGAACGCTCGCTTTTGCAAACAAGGGCTGTTCCTCAGAAGTTTATGGTGGTCTGCTGACCGGATGGGAAAACTTTCTGCCTTCGTTTCTCTCTCTCTGTCTGACAACTGGAGTTGGATATATTGGTCCGTTTTATTTCTATTAAAACGGTTTGTTTTGAGTCAGCTCAGTTAAGGGCGCGTAATAGTGAGTCATGAAGTGATCTGAACAGTTTTTCTGGAGTTTGTGGTGTTTGATATAAAGCTCGTCATGGGGAACCGCGGGATGGAGGAGCTGATTCCCCTCATTAACAAACTGCAGGACGCCTTCAGCTCCATCGGCCAGAGCTGCAACCTGGAGCTGCCGCAGATCGCAGTGGTGGGCGGGCAGAGCGCCGGGAAGAGCTCGGTGCTGGAGAACTTCGTGGGCAGGTGATATCTGTGTAAACAACACTCTAGAGTGAAATATGTTACTTTCTAATTTATGATTTAGTTCAAATTATTAGTATAACAAATTGAGTATTTGAATTTGAAAATGTGTCGCTAAACTCAAATGATCTTGAAGCGTCACTGTTAGTCAAACATTAACCGTTTCATAATAGTTAACTAAAAATTAACATTAAGTTCACACCTATAATAACTAACGCTAGCTAGAAAAGTCGATCGATGACAGCACAGAAGATATCGTTTGAATCACTGTGTTTTTTTTCCAGCTGACGAACAATAAAATATTAACAGCCAATCAGAATCCTGCTTTATGGAACGCGAGAATTTAAAGCGACAGACGCGCGTTTATAATAAACAGATCGTTTGTTATCGTTCTTGATGTGAATGGGCTTTAGAAAGGATAGTTTACCAAAACATGAAATGAAAATGTGTTTCTTCTGCTGAACACAAAAGAAGATATTTTAAAGAGTGTAACTAAACAGTTGTGGGGCAATATTATTGACTACTAATACCACAGTATCTTAAATAACTGTGTGATTGAAACAGATTTCAGCCTGTGCTGACTTGACTTCTTCAGAATTCCTGCTCAAGCAACAGGAAGACACACACACACACCTATACATACACACACACACACACACACACATACACACACACACACACCTATACATACACACACACACACACACACACATACACACACACACACACACACATACACACACACACATACACAAGCACACACACACAGAGACTTTGCTCTGGGAAGTGAAACACGATTTCTTGTCTTTTCTTTTAGGGTGTGTGTTTGATTCATGCTCTTTTCTCTGTATCTTGATGAACCAGAGAATGATACTGTCATTCTGTGTCATTTCATAAACAAATCAACCCTTCACTGAGAAAGAACAATTTTTAAATCAGTTTTTTTTTTTTTTTTTGCACTTTGAANGATAATAACCTTCTATAGAGTGTTTGCAATGCCACAGAAGCTGGCATGGCGTTAAAGGATTAGTTCACTTTCAAATTAAAATTTCCTGATAATTCACTCACCCCCATGTCATCCAAGATGTTCATGTCTTTCTTTCTTCAGTCGAAAATTAATTAAGGTTTTTGATGAAAACATTCCAGGATTTTTCTCCTTATAATGGACTTCAATGGACTCCAAACGGTTGAAGGTCAAAATTACAGTTTCAGTGCAGCTTCAAAGAGCTTTAAACGACACCAGACGAGGAGTAAGAGTCTTATCTAGAGAAACCATCGCTCATTTTCTAGAAAAAAATAAAAAATTATATACGTTTAAACCATAAATGCTTATCTTGAACTAGCTCTCTTCTTCTTCTTCTCTATTAGAATTCCAGCAGTGTAGACACTGCTAAGTGTATTACTGCCCTCCACAGGTCAAAGTTTGAACTAATTGTTATATACTTGCACTAGCATATTGAATATGACATTTTAGTTCAAACTTTGACCTGTGGAGGGCAGTAATACACTTAGCAGTGTCTACACTGCCGGAATTCTAATAGAGAAGAAGAAGAGAGCTAGTTCAAGATAAGCATTTATGGTTAAATCGTATATAATTTTTAATTTTTTTTTAGAAAATGACCAATCGTTTCTCTAGATAAGACCCTTATTCCTCGTCTGGTATCGTTTAAAGCCCTTTGAAGCTGCACTGAAACTGTAATTTTGACCTTCAACAGTTTGGAGTCCATTGAAGTCCACTATATGGAGAATAATCCTGGAATGTTTTCATCAAAAACCTTCATTTTTTTTCGACGGAAGAAAGAAAGACATGAACATCTTGGATGACATGGGGCTGAGTAAATTATCAGGAAATTTTAATTTGAAAGTGAACTAATCCTTTAAGAAATCAAAAAGTTGGTGTTACTCTGTGAAACTGTAGAAATGTTAATCCATCTCTTTCTCCGTCACTCAGAGACTTTCTCCCGCGAGGATCCGGCATCGTCACTCGCAGGCCTCTGATTCTCCAGCTAGTCAACAGTAAAGCAGGTAAAACACACATTAAGTCTTCTTAACATCAAATCTGACAATTTATATCACAATAATGCATAATGATGATGCTTTTCATCACAGGAATAAATTACAGTTTACAATATATTCACATAGAAATCATTTATTTTAAAGGGTTAGTTCACCCAAAAATGAAGTTTCTGTCATTAATTACTCACCTTCGTTCATCTTCAGAACACAAATTAAGATATTTTAGTTGAAATCCGATGGCTCAGTGCATAGCCAGCAATGACATTTCCTCTCTCAAGATCCATTAATGTACTAAAAACATATTTAAATCAGTTCATGTGAGTACAGTGGTTCAATATTAATATTATAAAGCCACGAGAATATTTTTGGTGCACCAAAAAAACAAAATAATGACTTATTTAGTGATGGCCGATTTCAAAACACTGCTTCATGAAGCTTCGGAGCGTTATGAATCTTTTGTGTCGAATCATGATTCGGATCGCGTGTCAAAC
Organism: Anabarilius grahami; assembly: GCA_003731715.1. Lineage (NCBI taxonomy): Eukaryota > Metazoa > Chordata > Actinopteri > Cypriniformes > Xenocyprididae > Anabarilius > Anabarilius grahami. Next base: position 710,326 of record RJVU01004711.1, on the reverse strand, counting down.
TGCTGAAATCACGTGACTTTGACTCTGCGAACCGATGATTCGACAAAAAAGATTCATAACGCTCCGAAGATTTCAACAAAAATACCTTAATTTGTGTTCTGAAGATGAACGAAGGTCTTATGTGTGTGGAACGGCATGAGGGTGAGTAATTAATGACATTATTTTCATTTTTGGGTGAATTAACCCTTTAACATCAATTTATATCACAATAATGCATAATGATGATGTTGAAAATTCAGCTTTGTATCACAGGAATAAATTACAGTTTACAATATATTCACATAGAAATCATTTATTTTAACTTTCTCTAGAATATGCTGAGTTCCTGCACTGTAAGGGCCGTAAGTTCGTGGACTTTGACGAGGTTCGGCTGGAGATCGAGGCCGAGACGGACCGAATCACCGGATCCAATAAGGGAATCTCTCCGGTGCCCATCAACCTGCGCGTTTACTCACCAAACGGTAACTTCAACTCCGTCTCCCACAACAAACAGTGTCTCTCTGTTGGTGCTGTTCTCAAACGTCACATGATATGAGATTAGAACTCATTTGAGACTTTGTAACATCGACACAGTCATTGTTGAACTGAACTGATGTGAATAATGAGACCATTGTCTACGTTCCTCTCTCTCAGTCTTAAATCTGACGCTGATCGATCTTCCCGGCATGACGAAGGTGGCGGTGGGAGACCAGCCGACGGACATCGAGTTCCAGATCAGGTAAGAGCTGTGGGTTTGATCGCCTACAGGACCTGATTGAAACACTGACGGCTCTTCTCTTCTCGGTGTGTGTGATCAGAGACATGCTGCTGCAGTTCATCTCCAAAGAGAACTGCCTGATCCTGGCCGTCACGCCCGCCAACACCGACCTCGCCAACTCTGACGCGCTGAAGATCAGCAAAGAGGTCGATCCTCAGGGTGAGAGACGCTCTGACAGCGGGAACACGCTCTCATGAACAGACGTTCTTCGTAATGTTCACATAATGTTCAAGTAACATTAACATAGACTAAGAAACAACACTGGACGTTTTGGATGTTCAGAGAGCATTCAGAAATAACGCTTTCATAACTTAATAATGTTAGAAAAAACCTTTTTGTTAGGTTGTGATGTGATTGAGAAACCAAACGCCCACTTGACCTTTGACCTCTGCCCCGCAGGTCTTCGCACCATCGGCGTGATGACCAAACTGGATCTGATGGATGAAGGAACGGACGCCAAAGACATCCTGGAGAACAAGCTGCTGCCGCTGCGCAGAGGTGCTGCACACCTGGGGTTAAAGGGGAATGACATGAAAACCAAAAACATTTTGTTACTGGAAATGAAATTAAATAAAAAAACTTGAACTTATTTTATTTCAGCTAGTTTCCAAAGCTAAAATTCTAATTTTCATTTAGTGTAACTTTATGTACTAAAATAACTCAAACTGAAATAGACTTAAATGAATAAATAACAAAAAAACTTGTAAAAATTACAAAAACACAACAAAATTACTAAAACGTTAACTAAAATGAAAATGAAAAGACAGTATAAAAATAAAACGGGTGTTCTCCGGAAGTAAGAGCTCTATTCATTTCCTCCACAAGGAAATTGATTTTTAACAATAACTTATAAACCTTTAAAGACAGCCTTCTGTGAGCTGTGAGGATGTGAATCGAAGGTATTGAAGCCGTCAGTCTACATTATTTCAACTTATTTTTTAAATTACCATGTTAAACAGTAGAATTCCTGGTGATAAACTACATTACCCATGATGCTCTACAGAAAATTCCACCAATTATAGTCAAAACAAGCAAAACAATGAAGCACTAAACGAGACGTTAACAAGACGATCCCCCTACGCTCTCAAAATACTAAAATATTTGAATATTTATGCATATTTTGCAATAAACTTAAAATACCTTGTTTTATATATATATATATATATATATAATTAAAAATACAGTAAAAACAGTAATATTGTGAAATATTATTACAATTTAAAATAACTGTTTTCTATTTAAATATATTTGACAAAGTAATTTATTCCTGTGATGCAAAGCTGAATTTTCAGCATCATTACTCCAGTCTTCAGTGTCACATGATCCTTCAGAAATCATTCTAATATGCTGATCTGCTGCTCAAGAAACATTTAATGTGTACAATTGTACAAAATATTTGTGTACAATATTTTTTTTCAGGATTATTTGATGAATAGAAAGTTCAAAAGAACAGTGTTTATCTGAAATCTAATCTTTTGTAACATTATAAATGTCTTTACTGCCACTTTTGATTGATTTAATGCATCCTTGCTGAATAAAAGTATTCATTTCTTTAATTTCTTTTCAAAAAAATAAAAATAAAAATTCTTACTGACCCCAAACTTTTGAACGGTAGTGTATAATGCTACAGAAGCTTTGTATTTCAGATAAATGCTGTTCTTTTGAACTTTCTATTCATCAAGGAATCCTGAAAAAAAAAAGTACACAACTGTTTTCAACATTGAAAATAATCATAAATGTTTATTGAGCAGCAAATCAGCATATTAGAATGATTTCTGAAGGATCATGTGACACTGAAGACTGGAGTAACGATGCTGAAAATTCAGCTTTGATCACAGGAATAAATTACTTTGTCAAATATATTTAAATAGTACACAGTTATTTTAAATTGTAATAATATTTCACAATATTACTGTTTTTACTGTATTTTTAATGAAATAAATGTAGCCATGGTGAGCAGACGAAACTTCTTTTAAAAACATTAAAAATCTTAGTGGTTCCAAACTTTTGGTCTGTACTGTATATATATATATAATTTTTTTTTTTTTTTTTTAAATGAGTAGTTTTATATTTTTCCATTTTT
>RJVU01004711.1:639243-684043 GCA_003731715.1 Anabarilius grahami | reverse complement strand
TTTTTTAAATAAGTAGAATACTGTTACATTCTAAGTTACAGTTAAAAAGTACTTTTTATTCTAGTAGGACATTGTTACTTTTTAATTAGCAATAATAAAATGTTACTTTTTATGAAATTAGCATGATATTGTTACTTTTAAGTAACAATAATAAAGAGGATTTTTTTAATATTTATATATATTTAAAATTAAATCAACTTTTTGTCAAGTAGGAGATAGGTACTTTTTAAGTAACAATTAAAAGTTACTTTTTCACAGGTAGGATATTGGTACTTTAACTATAAGATACTTTTTAAAAATAAGTAGAACACTGTTACATTCTGAGTAACAGTTAAAAGGTACTTGCTATTAAGTAGCAATAATAAAATGTTAATTTTTATTCATTAAGCAGGATTTTGTCACTTTATTCATATTGCAAAAAAAGTTGAGCAACATAAATAGAGAACAACAACAAAATGATTTCAGAAGACATGTACGTATGGAGTGACAGCAAGATTTATGATCATACAGCCAAAACTTCCTCATTTTAGTTTCTATCCCTTATTGAACCCCTCCCTTGCACTCTCTCTCTCTGTGAGACACACCCTTCCGACAGCAGTAGTGGGCGGTCATCTCTCTCTCTCTCTCTCTCTCTCTCTCTCTCTCTGTGAAACACACACCCTTTACTCTCATGAGGTTTAAGGTCAGATGATGTCGACTTGCTCTCGAGAGAGACTGAAGCTCAGATGATGGTTTATGGTCGTGTGTTTGCTGTGCTTATGGTGAGGATGCAGTAAACTCGTTAGAGCAGTTCTCGTGACGTGCAGAATGACGGACGCAGGTGAGAGCGTGAATAAAGACGTGAAGGAGCCCTGTCCTCAGGTGTTCGTGGTGGACAGCCAGGCGTTCCCGCGTCAGGTGCCCATCAGGCTGGACGTCCCGCGACTCACCTTAGTCTACCTGCTGCTGGCCGTGGCCCTGCTGGGCGTCTTCATCGAAGCTGGATTCATCTGTCATCTCTACAGCAAACAAGCGGTGAGTCCTCATGCATGTGTGTTTTCATACAGTTATTAGTTATATAGTTTATATAGTTATGCTTCATTTTAGACTAGTTTGGAAAGTTTTTGCTTTATTGGATTGGTATGAAACCTGAACAATACTGACATAAGAAAAGGCCTTAAGGGTATTTAAAAAATGGTTAAACTTGTGATATTTGTGGTCAAAAACAGCTGCCATAGGAAATGAATGGTAAAAACATACAGAGATTTTGGGGGGGTTGCAATTTACACATCAGCCATGATGAAGTCTAAATATATATCCAAATGCAAAACCCCAAAAATACTCATAAGCAATTAAACTTTAGGTACATACATTCAAAACACAATTTAACACTGATCGCAAGAGCCCTATGTGAGAAATAACAACAGGGTTAAAACATCTAGAGTTTTTACAGTAATATCTTCAAATCATCTCAGATCCTGCAGGAGATCATGATCGCCAGGTTAATTCGTACTGAAAAGGACACATTCAGCATTAACTCGGATTGTTATTTTGATTAATATTTGTTACTAGAAACATGTATTAAATCGGTTAAATTCATTTTCACCAGCGCTCTCAGACCTACTGTACATCTGAAAGGAAAGTGCATATTTTAGGGTGCTGCTTCTTAATCACTATTTAGCCTCTCATTGGTCCTGCGGTGTGCTTTTTTGTTTTATCAGCACAGATATTCCACGTATTGCGTTAATATAAGCTGATGAAACTTGCATGTGCAATATTTACTCAAGAAATTTTGTACGTGTCATGACATCATCAGTGTAGGTCAGATGACCAGATTCCCCCTTCGACCCCTGTGCTGACATCACTTCCTCTAACGCTGTCGGGAATAGGCTCCTTTGAGATGCGTCTCGCCTGAAATTTAATACATTTTTTATCAAAAAGGACAATTAAAGTAACAATTAAAAGTTACTTTTAAGTTACTTTTTTAAATAAGTAGAATACTGTTACATTCTAAGTTACAGTTAAAAGGTACTTTTTATTCTAGTAGGACATTGTTACTTTTTAATTAGCAATAATAAAATGTTACTTTTTATGAAATTAGCATGATATTGTTACTTTTAAGTAACAATAATAAAAAGGATTTTTTAAATATTTATATATATTTAAAATGAAATCAACTTTTTGTCAAGTAGGAGATAGGTACTTTTTAAGTAACAATTAAAAGTTACTTTTAAGTTACTTTTTCACAGGTAGGATATTGATACTTTAACTATAAGATACTTTTTTAAAATAAGTAGAACACTGTTACATTCTGAGTAACAGTTAAAAGGTACTTGCTATTAAGTAGCAATAATAAAATGTTAATTTTTATTCATTAAGCATCATCAGTGTAGGTCAGATGACCAGATTCCCCCTTCTACCCCTGTGCTGACATCACTTCCTCTAACGCTGTCGGGAATAGGCTCCTTTGAGACGCGTCTCGCCTGAAATTGAAGGGAAAAACAGTTCTCTGTTCTCGCAGTGGATCAGACACCTTCGAGATATCGCGGGATTCACACTCGTGCGCTGTGTTGCTGATAAACTAAATGTAATTTAAGTTCTGTTGCTTTTATATGAAAATAAATATGTTGAACAAAACACCCAAAGTACATTCCAAAAAATGTGTTTTCCCTCAATTTTTACTTTAATAAAGACTATTTTAGATAAATCCCACAGAGAGATCGTGCTTTCAGAGAATTAGGGAATATTCACACATCATTTATTTACCGAATAAATCCCTTGATGCGCAACAAAAAACTCTTAGCCTCAGCAGCTGTGATTGGATAACTGGACTAACCGGTGGACCAATCACATCGCAGCATCTCAAATGGTGGTTCCGGTCTGTCATCAGAATGATTTGTGCTGCGTCCCAATTCGCCTACTTATACTATGTCCTAAAAGTATGAACTGTTTTTGTAAAGAAAAAGTACATACTTTTGAGTGTGTAGCAGAAGAGTATGCAAGCTTTGGGACACACTACCTCGTCATAATTGCATCTCTAACGGACGTTATGTCGCTTAGTTACGCAACCTGTAACTGTTTAAACTGCCCTGTCAATCATCTTGTCACAGTTAAAATCCTCCACATTCAATTAAATTTAATTTCCTACCGTTTCGGAGAGAAATGTTGTCGCACGTTGATCTGCCAGTCATGGGTCTTTCATGCAGAGAACTCTCCTCATCTTTGCATAATGATGCATTTAAAAGTTAATGACCAAACGCATCGTTATAAAAGTTCACAATGCTGTTGCAGATGAAATATAATGTGGATAACATTTAATAAATATCTTTTCGTCAGGTTATACTGATTATGAATCATTCAAACCCCTTTATCTTAACCGCTCTGCTTAACCGTCGGTCTCGCACGTCCGTCATGTTTGTAGTTTTTAACACTTTTTATTCGTATTTGTAGTTCTAATCGAATCCTCGTCCACAGCGCAATGTGTTATGGGCAATATTAGCCGTTAGAAGTGTGCACGGATCTGCACTTCGAATTCTAACCGGAAAAAGTAGACCATCCGGGTATCTTTGGAATACTCATTCCAACATACTACGATTTGGGACATACTAATTCTTTTTTCGAATACTATTTAGGACGGATAGTATGTGAATTGGGACGCAGCATTGGTTTGATTCCCTCCAGAAGCGTCTCACACGATTGTGTTCCCGAACACCAGCATCCGAACGCAAGATCACATGACAGCGTTTATTGTGTTTCGTCTGACGCTCTGAGACCAACTAATTTATGATGGAGGAGAAACGAGCCGATTGCAGCAACTTGCGTTTTTATTATTGATATTTTGCACCAATTTCCCAGGAAGTGATGATTTTGCTCTCTTGAACACATGGGACGGAAACGCTGCTTTATTCGCAAATGTTGTTTGCGATATCTCAATTTTGCACACAAGTTAAATTTGTGTCATAGCTAGTGACCGCTGCCCTCTTTTGTTGGCTGAGGTGTTGTGTTTGGTGAAGGTTTGATCCTTTTGGTAAAGAGCCCAGATTGCTAACCACGAGGTTACACAACCCCCGCAGTACATTGCTCATAGTTTTGGATTACTGTGTTGATTTCCTGTAAACATATATATTGGTTTGCACACTTAGTTTCAGGGTCTGAGAGCAAACACATTTATCAGATTCAGATTATACAAACATTTTTGCCTGTTGCAACCTCAACCACAGTAGAAATAATCATGCTTGGGGAAATCTTAATAAAAAGTCATAATTATGACATACCAAGTCAAAATCATGATTATGAGATAATTATGTCGTAATAATGAGGAGAAAGTCAAAATGATGACAGACTAAGTCGTGAGCGTCATCAAATCATATTTTTATGCAACTCTAGCCACATGACCAAATGAATCTTATTGGTTATGTGTTTGTGTCGGTCTTAATAGATGCATTTAACAGCTGCAGGCTTTAATTTCCAAGTAAATTCACATCTGAAATGCCAGAATGTTCCAGGAAACATGTTCTCAAATATTTTTTCTTTTCCCCAGATTTCGTCAGATATCCAGAAAGTGGAATATATAAAAGTAAGTTTGTCTTTACTCAGGTATGTGTGAGTATTTAAACACGTCTTTGATGATCTTATTTATTCTGCTGTAAATATTTATCTGCAGGGAGAGAAGGACCCATTTCCCAGTGCACATGGTTGGTAAACACACACACACACACAGGTTTGAAATGCTGATATTCACCATGTGTTTACTGTTTATCCTGCTTGTTTTCTCAACAGATTTTAATGAAATTTTACCTGGAAAAAAACCCAAAGCTGATGGCAAACCTGCAGCATTTCTGCAAAGTATGAAGAACCATCCACACACACACACACACACACACACATTTACTCAGCTATCTGAATGAATGAGGACATTGCATACACTTCTTTTCATTTTATATACAGTACAGCTAGTTATAAAAACTGCAATCCCTAACAAAAAACTTTGGCCTTTTTGCTTTTTCAAAAAAACAACAATTTTATAACATTTTTACAAATGGGGACATGCCCAAAATGAGGTTTTGTCAGGTTTAGCTCACTTCTGGGTACACATTTGTCCCCAAAAAGTGGTTAAGTAGGTGCACACACACACACACAGAGTCTGTCCATTAATAACTTCTGGTAAAATCGTCATGTTATAACCCAGGTCATGTTTCGTTTCATTTTGTGCCGTCTGTTAGAGTTTTTATTAAATATCTAGTTTAAATGCAATCTGCAAGCAATCACATCATTACCATATAGCACGAGCTGATTGGCCTTTGCTGATCCTGCAGCCAATAAGATTGCTTGCTCAACTTTTAAACAGTCTGGTTCAGTGTTTCCTGTTCCTGCATGACGTGTGCGTGTTTGTGTAGGCGCTTCGCCCATGTCTAAAGGCAACGGCGTCCTTCTCTGGAGGTCAGATGGCTACCCAATGTTCCAGAAGGGTCTGGACTACAAGAACAACAGTCTGTACGTCCAGCAGGATGGTTACTATTACATCTTCTCCAAGATCTCCCACCTGGAGACCTGTGAATTCTTCAAACATAAAGTCATGCAGCGCTCGGATATCTACAACAACGAGCCCATCCCGCTGATGCAGAACTCCAGGTACTCCATCTGACATCAGAAATCACTGTAGATCACCTTTGTCAGCATTAAGGTCATGAATGTTTTCGCTGTAGGTACCTCTGCAGCTCCAGTAAATCCCAGATGACGGGCGAGCGGGGCAACAGCTACCTGGGCGGCATCTTCCACCTGAATAAAGGAGACAGTGTGTTTGTTACGGTCAATAACAGCTCGCTGGTGCACAATAATGCATATGAGAACTTCTTTGGTGCCTTCATGGTCTGAGCACTGACAAACTGCTGCCAGAAAATCACACACACTCTTTCACACCCAGGTTCTCATTCCAGTTTTTAAATATTATTTTTCTAAACACATTTTGTTAATCTTTACGATATAGAATTTTACTGTTTTTCTCCAGTGGTCGACCGATATATCACCAAAGCCTATATATCCACTGATATTTGGTATTTTTTGAATATCAGCATTGGCTGAGAATTTTCCCGTGTCAGAAGCGGGACTTTTATTTTGAAAGCGCCTTTGAGTCACAGAATATATCGGCCCTGACTATCGGACTATCGGTGTCTCACACGATGGTGTTCCCGAACACCAGCATCCGAACGCAAGATCACATGACAGCATTTATTGTGTTTCGTCTGACGCTCTGAGACCAACTCATTTATGATGGAGGATAAAAAAAGAGCCTGATTGCAGAAACGTACATTTTTATTTCTGATATTTTGCACCGGTTTCACAGGAAGTGACGATTTTGTTCTCTTGAACACATGGGATAGAAACGCTGCTTTATTCGCAAATGTTTTTTGCAATATTCAAAAGTTAAATTCACAACTTTTGGTGGAAACGGCTACTGTAGACGCACGATCAACAAACTTTAAACCCTCGATTTCAAACTATGCTGCGCTATAGTAGTCAACATTTGAAGTGGATCTTGAATAAAATGGATCAAAAAAGTTAATCAAAGTTGTCCTAAGAACTATATTTGGGCACTATGTCATGTTCATGTTGTTTATGCTGTGTGCAGTATGTAAAATTAGTGTTACCTTGTCAGTATTTGAGAAAAATATGATTCCCCGTGCATACAAATTTACCAGATCACTGAGTGCCCTGTTGGTTACAATGTTTACTTATATATATAATTTTTTTATTTGTAAAAATAGGACTACAGAATCAAGAAGTTGCCGTCTAAAGTATAATGCAAGTCTGTTTATTTTACAGATTTATGTTTTAATTAATTTAACTAATTATTTATTTGTAATTTATTAAATATTAAGTAAAATAAATTATAAATTATAAATATATCGGCCATCAGCCACCCTGGTTCTCTAAGATATCAGCATCTGCCATCAAAAAATTCAGTATCGGTCGACCACTAGTTTTTTTTGTTGTTTTGTTTTTCATTTCTACAGATATTTAAATATATTTAGTGTGTATTGCTGAAAAGTGACCCATTAGATGTTATTTCTCTGTAAATGTAAAATAACATTCTGGTTTGTGTGCTAAAGGCCCATTCTCAGGAGACGGTGCCATTTTAAAAATAAATAATATTTATATATATATATAATAATATTTTACCCCCAATTGGCTGGTTTTTAAGGCTGGTTCACAACAAGAATGCTAACTAAAACTAACCATATTAGTGTCCACACCATCACACAATATCGCTCTGTTTATTATAAACGCTTGTTTGTCAGTTTAAATGCTCAGGCTCTTTAAAGCAGGATTGGAACTTTATAGTTACTGTTTTCATCCTTGGTGTGAACAGGCCTTAAAACTATACAGCACAAAAGCAGTCAGGCAGGTGTGTACCATTTAAATAGTAACTAAATACAATGTGGATGGATCAGAATTGATCATACATTATTGAAAACATTGAGAAAAGGTTTGTTTTAACCGTTTTACATTCAAAATGTTTCATGGTTGATCATTAGTGTTAAATATAAGAGCAACAATGTCTTTTCTAGCAATTAATGTTTTGCCAAACCACTTTGTTATTCATGTGGTTTATTCCAAGAACAGCTTTTTTTTTTTCCTTCTGTTAACTGACTCAACTATGTGGTCAAAAAGATTTATGATATCGCTCTATCAAATATGATCAAAGCATTGGTTTAAACGGGGGAGTTTAAGGATAACAGCGTTGAACAGAAAGTGACATTCTGCATTTGCACTGAAAAGACAAGCAATATGAAGTTATTCATATTATATAACCCTTAAAGATGCAAAATGGGGGAATTAAAACGAAGTTCAGTATGCTGTTAATTATATCAGTAGTACACACACCATTTCCTGAGAATGATCTGCTTCACTGTGTCAGCTCAGATTCATCTGGAGTCGTTAAAAAGACATAAACTCGTTATCTGAGGTCAGAAATCACTCCAGTGGTTTCAAATCATGTCAGATGATTAATCACAAACATCTTAAAAAACGTTTTCTAAATGTCTCTTTAACATCTGACAGGAAACATCATATTGCAGATGAGCAAACACTCTTGCAGATTTAAATGCTGACATCAAATAGACGTGATGTACGTGTGCGATCAGGGCAGATGCTCTGAGGTGGTTTGATCATTACTGTCACCTTCAGCTGACGCATATTTACCATGACGTTTCATATTTTGGGGCAGAAGCGTACTTTACTCAAGTACATGAACGCGGACACTTCTCACCACGCAAACTCAATTTAATGCATCGTTCCATTCTGAAATGTTATAGTTTAAGGTTTTTTCTTTCAGGTCAGCTACAGTCGTGACGAGAGCGTCTTGCTGAGCAAGTTAGTTAGTGCCCCACTTCAGTACTGAGGTTCGTTTACGCCATAGTAAATGCCCATTGACACCAAGAACGATGAATATATTAGCGTCCCCACTTTAGATCGTTCTGTTAATTATAAGTGCGCACAGTATTTTTGTCGCCTGTTGCTTTAAATGATCTTTATAACAGAATGGATTCTGATTGGCTGTCGATGTTTTTATCACTTGACTCTGAATGTGATTTCAACCTTATTGTGATAGTTGTGCTGAGGACTTTGATATTTAGGAATTAAGAACCGTTTAGAGCAGTTCTTAAAGGGTTAGTTCAACCAAAAATGAAATAATGTCATTAATTACTCGCGCTCATGTCGCTCCACACCCATAAGACCTTCGTTCATCTTCTGAACACAAATTAGGATATTTCAGTTGAAATCCGATGGCTCAGTGAGGCCTGAGCAATGACATTTCCTCTCTCAAGATCCATTAATGTACTAAAAACATATTTAAATCAGTTCATGTGAGTACAGTGGTTCAATATTAATATTATAAAGCCACGAGAATATTTTTGGTGCGCCAAAAAAACAAAGAAACGAATTATATAGTGATGGCTGATTTCAAAACACTGCTTCAGGAAGCATCGGAGCATAATGAATCAGTGTGTCGAATCAGCGGTTCGGAGCCCCAAAGTCATGTGATTTCAGCAGTTTGACATGCGATCCAAATCATGATTCGACACGCTGATTCATAACGCTCCGAAGCTTCCTGAAGCAGTGTTTTGAAATCGGCCATCACTATATAGGTCGTTATTTTGTTTTTTTGGCACACCAAAAATATTCTCGTCGCTTTTATAATATTAATATTGAACCACTGTACTCACATGAACTGATTTAAATATGTTTTTAGTACATTAATGGATCTTGAGAGAGGAAATGTCATTGCTCAGGCCTCACTGAGCCATCGGATTTCATCAACAATATCTTAATTTGTGTTCTGAAGATAAACGAAGGTCTTATGGGTGCGGAACGGCATGAGGGTGAGTAATTAATGACAGAATTTTCATTTTTGGGTGAACTAACCCTTTAAAACTATTGTTATAGCTATCGTCTTTGGTGTGAACGGGCTTCTAGAACACGTTTACTTCAATCAATCAAACATTCACGTAGTGTTCTTGCGTAGAGTCGGGGTGTGGTATTGTGTTTGTTGTTATTTATAAAGTACTGTATGTGTCAGTCAAGCATTGTAATTATTGACTGGAATGTGCTTTTATTGAATTGTCATCATCATAATAAAATACTGAAATCTCAGAGTCTTTTCTAGCGAGTCACTCGAGTCAGGTTGTCACAATGTTTCTTATCTACCTTGTTTTGTCTTTCTCGTTTTCAACCTCAACCTGCTGAATGCAGCCTGCACATCAAACCCACACTGAGCACAATAGAGAGAGAGAGGGAGGTGAAGGGGAAATGGAGATAAGCAGGGAGATACTGTGGAGGATGTGGTGAAGTGAGGTGGAAAAAGACAGAAAGTGGACCGCGCACAGGAAGAGTTTTTTTGGGGGGAGGGGGTTGCATTTTCCTGAGTCAGCGCATTTCTGCATTCACGGCGGAAGTTTCCAAAAAACCTGCTGTCACCACAAACAAACAAACAGTTTCAATGATCTTTCTATCTTGAGAGAGACAGTCAAGACGTTTTTTACTCGCCTGTGTGTCCAAACTGGGTTTGTTAATATGACGTCCTGATTATATTCCTCAATACACTGTAATCCACTGATCACATCCAGACGTCCCGTTTGAAAGTCCAGTAGAAGGAAAGTAAGTTCATTCTGCGGCTGTTTCGGGCTTTCCCAACCTCATCTGACTGAATGGGGGAAATCCTGAGATCTCAATTACTTCTTGCTGCCCTCACATTTAAATAGCATATTTAAAATGAGATTTAAACTGTCCCACAAATGTTGTTTCTCATGCTCAAATAGCATTACAAAAGCTTATATTTAAGATTCGATGCATGTGCAGACCTAAGCGTGCATCTCAGGACACTGACGCTGTGTCCGAAATCGCATACTTCCCTACTATATAGCATGTGAAAAACAGTACACCAAAAGAGTAATATGTCCGATTCATAGTATTCGAAAAACAGTTGCTGAAAAGGCCAGTGAGATTCTGAAATGCACATTCGATGGACACTTGATGACACTAGTGGGGATTTGTGAATGGCAGTGAAGTGACACAACTGATGCTGGTAGGTCACATGATCAGTGTTGGGGGTAACTCATTACAAGTGACTTGAGTTATGTAATCAGATTACTTTTTCAAGTAACTAAAATATTGCAGTACTTTATCAAAGTATCAAAGTTACTTTTTCAAATAAGTAACGCAAGTTACTTTTTCACATATATTGACTGACAGCTCTCCTGTCCCCATGTTGAGAGAAATAACGGTAAACATGATTTACTCCTCTCACTTGCACGAAAACATTCAGTATTCCTCAAAATGATTAAAAATAGTGAAATGCAATCAGAATTTTATGCAAACCTGTAATAATTAACTACATTAAATTACACAAATATACTTTACATACAATTGTATGCATTTAATCTTACTTTTTTAACCAATTGCTGCTGACCTTCAATGATCTAATTCAACCAGATTAATATGCAAAAAATTACTTTAGATTTAGAAATAAGAGTGTTGAACTTTCTTCTCCTGTATCCTATTCTTCTTTAATCCAGAATGGCAGCACAGCTGAAAGGTTTGTGTGAGCAGCGCCCTCTACTGTACAGGTGTAAATATGCATTTCCTTCAGCCTGAGGTTTATTCATTTCACTTGTGTGTGAAAGGGCCTTAACATTTGCCAAAAATATAACTTTTTTTGTTGTTTTTATTAAAAAACAAACAAGCAATCAAGTCCAGCACAGGTGAGAAAAAGTAACGCAAAAGTAATGTAACGCATTACTTTTCATAAAAAGTATCGCAGTTAGTTACTTTTTTAGGGAGTAACTGTAACGAAGCGGGACTCATGGTAAGATCCAAATGCAAGCTTTTATTTACAGTGAGCATAGTCGTACAGGCTGGGTCGATCAGGGGCAGACAGGAACAGCGAGGGACAGGCAGAGTCGTGGTCAGAGTACAGGCGGTAGATCGAGGACAGGCGGATATCATTCACAGAACAGTATACAAGGCAAGGGTCAGGGCAGGCAGCAATGGGTCAATAAACAGGAACAGTGGCAGACAGGGAAATATTGCTCAGAATTGTCACAAGGAATCAAGACTTCGCCGTGAGGTGGTGTGTGTATGAGTCCTTTATAGTCCAGGTAATGCGTATCAGCTGGGTGTGGTGATTAGTGTGGAGTGTGCATGGCTGTATGTGGCAACAGGTGATTGGTGGAGTGAGTGCATGTGATTGACGGGGGATGATGGGAAATGTAGTCCGGGAACTGACAGGATTGTAACAGGAACAGATGGTGATCGTGACAGTAACGGAATATTGTAATGCATTACTTTTAAAAGTAACTTTGAAAAAGTAATATAGAGCATACTCTTTTAACGGTTTCGAAGTTCAAATTCAAATGAAGTAGTACCTACTCAGACAGTACGCCATTTTGAACGCACCATGACTGTTTCAATGGCAACTGGAGCTTTACCGGCAGGTGCAGTCATGTGATGACTTTACCAGTCAGTGATTGTCTCTTAATTTAGAAGGCAGGAATCAGTTACCGAATTTTTTTTTTTTCCTCGATACATCCACAACCAGTCCAGATCTCTGAACAATTAGTTTCTGCATTGGTCTACAATTTGGACAGTAAATAAATGTACATGGCTTGCAGATGTAAAAAGTGATGAGTTGATTCTCAGCACGTCACACTTATAAACATTTGTGAGTCATTATGTGCAAAATGATCCATTTAATTATCAACATCTGTGGGTGTATAACTACATTTACAAGAAATAGAGTCGTGATGTCCTGTAAAACAGTTGTGACAATTGCACTTACATTTTAGAGAAGACTAATACAATTGTGACCATAATTTGAATGCAAGCACCATATGCCATTATATTGTAGTAGTTTTTTTACTACTGACATTTTTTTTTTTGGTGTCTCTTTAAAGAAATAATTAAATGGTTTTGTGTTTCTCCTTTTCTGCTGCCTTTGACATCACAGCTCAGAAGAGTCACAAGAAAATAGCAGAACGAGAAGTAGGAAAAGTATATTAGTGTGTATATAAATTGCACACATCAGCATAGATGGGGAAACATGAGCGGTGTTTCACTGCTGTAGGGTTTCCCACCTCAGGTTAACAGACATGTGAATACAAACCTAAGATGAAAACAATTGAAACAGTTCTTAAAGGATTAGTTCACTTTCAAATAAAATTTTCCTGATAATTTACTCACCCCCATGTCATCCGAGATGTTCATGTCTGTATTTCTTCAGTCGAAAAGAAATTAAGGTTTTAAATTGGTCATTTTTTAAATTAGCATTTTTTTCCGTAAGTAGAATAGGGAAGGCGTAGGATATACAGCGTAAGCTTTTTGAAGAATACGGAAAGCGGAAGCACGTGCAAGGCGATATTTTGTGTTCATAAAGCATATACAGTTGTATTTTTTTTCGATATGTAGACTAGATAAGACCCTTACTCCTCATCTGGTATCGTTTAAAGCTCTTTGAAGCTGCACTGAAACTTATTTTCGACTGAAGAAAGAAAGACATGAACATCTTGGATGACATGAGGGTGAGTAAATTATCAGGAAAATTTAATTTGAAAGTGAACTAATCCTTTAAAGCTGCAGTCCGTAATTTCTTTTTTTGTTTGTTTTGTTAAAAATGATCCAAAATCTATTTTTGAGCAAGTACATAACCAGCCAGTGTTCAAAACGATCTCCTTACCTTAGTCCGATTCACAACGGTGAGCTTGTAATAATGATTTATAATAAAATCGACACTAGTAGGTTTCCACGGGAAATTCGAACATGCAGCCATTCCTCTTTGCGGCATTACGTCACGTCTACATGAAGAACGAGTCCCAGCTAAAGGCTATATCATGTGAGGATGCTGCATGTGACGAATCATTTAAAGCTGGAATAATTAAACTTGTCATTTTGACAGCGGATTGTAATCCAGAAAGGTCCAAATGGCAAAGATGATAATTCCTCAAATAACTGCAATTGCGTGTTTCAAACAGAGATGGCGACAAAGAGGCAAAACTTACGGACTTCAGCTTTAAAGGGATAGTTCACCCAAAAAATAAAAATCCTGGCATCATTTACTCACCCTCACATTGTTCCAAACCTGTATGAGTTTCTTTCTTCAGTCAACGGGTGCCATCAGCTGTCTGGTTACTGACGTGCTTTAAAATATCTTCTTCTGTGTTCAACAGAAGAAAGAAACTCATACAGGTTTGGAACAATGTGAGGGTGAGCAAATGATGACAGATCTGATTCCATCTGAGGGGAATGGTAAACCGAATCAGTTTGGGACACATTCATCTGCATCAGCATGACCTCGGTGTGGCGCTTTAGTTCAGAGTTCCTGTGTCTTATCAAGTGCAAAAATGACTGTCAATAGAAAAACGCTTTGAAAACAACAACTCTATTAATGCTAATGGAGTGAATGTAGCTTTAGGACAAGTGTAAGATCTAGACTCTTACACACTAAAAGCTCTTGTACCCTCATTGTATAGTTGTGGTGACATGGCATCTCTGTGTACATGACACACCTGGTGGTTTACAGCAGCCGCCGCTCTCACTGCACCTGTACAACAGGAAGCAGAACACTGAGTCACGTCCTCCAACAGCCCTGCTCTGCATTTGACATCAGACAGACAGGTAGATAGGCAGACAGACAGAGAGAGAGAGAGATAGATTACACATTGAGTCTGTCTGATATGTTTCTGTCTTGTAGAGAGTTTGATTTAGTGAGGTAGGAAGTGGTGAGAGAATGGAGAGAGAGATGGAGAACGAGAGTGAGAGACGGGGGCGGTGAGAGCCTTCGCTTCTGATTCAGCACTTTTCTGGCATCTTGGTGGAAGTTTCCTGAAACTTTCTGTCTTCATACGCAGTTGACTCGACTGAGACCATTTTCTCTTCTCGTTTCTTTCTGTTACTCAGAGAGAAAGAGCAAGATAGAGAGAGTTAAAGGGCATGAGAAAGAAAGAAAAACGGGCTGTTTGTTTCTTTTTTTAAACATCAGGCTGTTCCTCTAGAGAGAACAAGCTGAGACAAGACAGGTGTGGAACAATTTACCTGCATAAACCCTGAACAAGCCCTACAAATTAGAGGGAATGAGATTCCAGTTTAAACATCGGATGTGTGAATGGGAATGCTGTTGATCCAGGAACACAAGCTGCTTATTTCAGTTACATTTATGCATTTGGCAGACGCTTTTTATCCAAAGCGACTTACATTGCATTATCCTATACATTTGTATCCGAGTATGTGCAATCCCTGGGATTGAACCCATGACCTTGGCATTGCTAGTGCCATGCTCTAACCACTGAGCTACAGGAAAGCCAGTTACAGTTACAGTACCTGTTTTTGCCGGTTCTAGACATAATCTCTCATTAGTGTGTTGAGGATGCTATCATGGCCAGGATTTATTTATTTAGCAATAATTTGTTCATTTATTTACAGTAACACACCCACCCACTATGAGCTCTCTAAATAATGCTGGGTTAAAAAAACCCAAGCTGGGTAAAATATGGACAAACCCAGCAGGTTGGGTTAAAAGGCACCTATTATGCCCTCTTTCACATGATGTAATATAAGTCTCTGGTCTGGTCAAGTTTCAGCTTAAAATACCCCACAAATTTGCCCCTATTTGGGGGTGAGCAAAAACACGCCTTTTACTATATTACTATATTGCTGGCTAAAAAAATACATCCAAAATTGGTTGAAAAAAATGGCTGGGTGAAAACAACCCAATCCCTGGTTTTGTCCATATTTAACCCAGCAGTTTTTAGAGTGAGGGATAACTAATGATTTTGCCTACTCTATACAGTAAAATGGGAAAAAAAGACCTTAATCGTTTTTTTTTTGTTTTTTGATTGGATTTCCCCCTCCTATTAAACCAATATAGACTATATTGTCATATTACATATTACAGTGCAATATGCACAATATGCACAAATCAACTGATAGTGAAAGTGAAAGAGATGCTTGTTTTTCAATAAACGGCAGTATTCATGAAAACTGAAATTACAGCAGTAATGTACACATCAGCAGAATTGAGAAGATAGAGTTGAGGTTCTTTTCTGAAACATGCTTGTTTGACTTTGAATACGAACTTCTTTGCTTTTTACTTCAGTATTTTGCTAGTCAGCTCCTGATGCGACGTCTTTCACTGTACGCACGAAATCAAAGTGTCTGCAGTCTGGATGTGTTGACGGCGCTCGCGCTCTTTTACACTCAAACCGGCAAATGATCTGTCCCGAAATCGACAGAACAAGTTTACTTTTAGAGTACATTACAATTGCTCCGAAAGAGATGACAACTCCACACACATTACGAGCCTTTCGCTCAGCAGGTGTTCGTTTCGGCGTCATTATTATACTTAAAGTCAGTCAGCTGCAGAAACTTTGCATTTTTGTATCCAATATTTGATACGGTGACAATAATAGGTTACATTAAAGTTGAGTGACAATTCATCTATATTCAGACTTGATTGGTGGACTGTTGATTATGGGATGTTAATGCCCGAGGCCTTAGGCAATCGCCTACTCTGCCTATAGGTAGCGCCAGTGAGTTGAGAAATCAAGTCCCCCCAGGAATCAGGTCTCCTTTAGGACCCTGAGTGATTCCATTTGTTAAACAGACTTTTAATAGTATTTTTAGCACTAGATTATAATTCCTGCAGAATTACGTTATGATTTATATTGTTTAAAATGTGTTATAATGACCATCGATGTCTTTTAAATTACATGGTTCGGTAACACTTTATTTTACAGTGTCATTGTTACATATGTTACATGTAGTTACTATAGTAATAACTATAAAATATGCATAATTACATGCAACTAACCCTAATCCTAACCCTATAGTAAGTACATGTAGTTACTTAATATTACTCAGTACTTAAATGTATAATTACAGTGTAACAAAGATGGTACCATGGTTCATAGTATATAACTGAAGCTATAGGTTGTGAAATCAAGCATTTCTCGTTCTTACTGTTTTAGCTTATGTACTTGCATAGCATACCCGATAATTAATTTGTTAAAAAAATATTGTAGTATTACTATACCACCTTGCTATTATTGTGTAAAATTAATATTAAATGACTTTAAACTCCTTATAAAAGATATACTTTTTTAAAATTATTATTATGCAATACATAAGCATTCATTCTATATTTCAAGCATGTTGTTTGTGCACCTAATGTATATTGAAATAGGTTATAATTAGTCAAGACATAACAACTTTTGATCAGGCATTACTGCCTGGGTCCTAAAGGAGACCGGATTAAATGGGGGGACTCGATTTCTCATGACACCGGCCCTGGTTTGAGAACACAGTCGATGATGCATCAGTCTAAAGGTGCTGAAATGAAAGCTGCAAATGCCAAGAACACGCTTCACTTCTTCACATCCATCAACAGGTGGCAGAAATGAACCACTGAACTTCCTTCATCAGAGACTCGATCTGCTCATATTCTCCGGATTTGCCATATTCAGTGTGACTCATGGTGACTTTAACCTGCAGCAGAAAAGTTGAGCTGAATTGCTGCAGTCTGTCATATCCATGTTATATAAAGCTGCAAGCACAAACTGTGTGGCTTCTTCTGCTCCACTGCGCTTTCAAACCTGAGCATGAATGGAAGCATTTAATTCTCCGTGTATTTTACTGCATTTATGGCTTCTTTGATTATGAGCATAATCACATTTGCAATCTCAGTGTTCTGCATGCATGAGCTCTGACTTGTTATTACTGTGCATGTAAACAGAGACACTGCGTCACACGTTATTATACTGAAGTGGCATGAAAAATGTACAGTCTGATGGGAACTGACTTGGCATGCCTCTTCTAACAGGAAGACTGTCGGTCGTGGTTAGATATGAAGTCCGGCTCTTTCTCAATCTCTTTAGTCATTCACGGTCCGTCTCCTGCACTCTAATTTTTTCCAGAGAAACTGAGGAGGAGACTGGCCACAGAGACAAGTGAATGGGAGAAATCAAAGTGCTCAACTTATTGCCCTATACAGATGTTAGCTTGAACACTTCTGTCAGATAGTGGCATTAGTTCCTGCACGTTCATGCATGACTAGAAAACAGCTGTATGGAGGAGTCGCAAATATGATGAAATAAGTCCCGCCTTCTAAATAAAAGAGCCAATCGCTGAGTGACAAAGTCGTTGCGTGACTATAGCTGCCGTTAGACGCTCCGGTTGCCATTGAAACAGTCCGTGTCCTGAGATTATGACTGCGCATGGCATTGGCTATGATGGCGTGTTTGTGTAGGTTCGCATTTTGTCCCGTGCCAAAAACCCAATAGGATTTTTCCATTGGCTTTTGGATTATTGAAGAAAATAAGCTCTGTGACCAACAAAAGTTTATGATTCTTAAAAGTTTTGCCCATCAATTGAACACAACATTTATGAATTTTGAAGGCTAAAATGAATCACGAGATGCAAAAAGCTAAACGTAGGCTATAAATGAAACACACCACAGTCACATGACTTCAACATCGCCATCTTTAAGTCTATTTAAAAACATTTTCCCTGAAAGTTTGAGCTAGAAGAGTTTGCACGAGCGTGATTATAAAGACAAGCGAGGTTGTGAAAGCGACAAGTGAGTAGATGAGTTTCACTGAGATGACGTTTAATGTCAACCTCTCTCGTCCCATTTAGACACTTGTTAACATCTGCCTTTTTCAAGACAAGTAAAAGCTTTTACAAAATCACAAGGGGTATTTACTGATGTAATATATGTCGTAGGGTGAAACGTGAAAATATCTGGAGCTTGTGTTCACCACAGACCTTATTTCAGACATTTAACCAAAATCCCATTGAAAAAACCCAGTGATTTTGAGATGATGAAACCAGAAGTGCTAAAATGCAACTCTTTTCTGGGTTTTGGCCTACAAAAAGACATCATCCCTGCAGCGCTCTATATAAGCTTTTTATAAACACTATTTAGCATTAGAAACAACATTTATGGGACAGGATGTGCAAGATTTCAGTCCTGATTATGGTGACCACACGTCCTCTTTTTCCTGGACATGTCCTGGCCAGGATTTCTAAGTAGCCTAAAATGGTTTGAGCCCCTGCCCTTTTAATCGTGAAAGTGAAAGTGCCCTTTTCGGTCGTATCGAGGTGCCACCGGAATGCGATTTCGGAACGTGTTTGTTGACAGTCCTCGTGCAATAAAAGGTTGTCCTATTTGCAATGCTTTGACCGTTCTCTGTAGATCCCGCCTTCTCGCAGGCCACGATTGGTCGTTTATGTACAATACCTGGTCAAATTTCTTTTCAGTCATTACGTTCAGCAAGTATGAAAACAAAGCCAAAACTGGGACATTTTAGGCAACATGTCCGGGAAAAAGAGGAAGTATGCTCACCCTAGTCTTGATGCCTGAGTGAACTAACTTTCCATGAAAAGGGACTTACAGGTGCTGACATTCTCAACTAATCACAACACAGCCTATCTAAAGGCAAAAGTGTTGACCAATCAGTTTTCAAACCCAGAATTCATGAAGAATCACATCATAAACAGAAATCTCTTCTAGCAGCATTGCGCTGACTTCCACTCACTCTCTCGTGGTTAAAAGTGACGTGAAATGGCCATTCTACTTCCACAATGTGACATATTTTCAAGTGAAACAGGAAAATCAAGAGGGATCAATGACATCAGACAGAAATAAAATATCTGTCATTTTCATCTGTAAAATTGCAGAGGTTTTTGGTCTTTGGAATAACATGCGTGAATAGTTCACATTGAGGCTAGGAAGATGTACAGAGAAAGTTTGCGTTTGACTCATGTTGAGTTCAGATGTCAGTGTGTGGCATCTTCGGTAGAGTCTCTCCAGCAGATTCAGTTTCATGAACTCTCACACTTGCTCAGTTCCAGTCAGGTCTTATAAAGTGAATCTCGCACTGACTCATGTTGTTTCCGGGGGTGCTCTGTACAGCATGCCCAAATTGTTAACATCCGGCCGAGAGACACAAAGCAGTAATTTATCTGTGTGAAGTGGATGAGATGTTAGTCCGTCTGCATTAATGCAAACTTTATTTGGAAGAAGCTCTTTGTGTCTGTCTCTGGGAATCTTTCCTGTTTTTTCTTCTACAGTGTATTCTCTCTCAAGCACAGAGTTTGTTTGTTTGTTTGTTTGTTTGTTTGTTTGTTGAGCTTGTGCGGATGTGTCAGTGTGCGGTGAGCACTGAAACTTTCTCTAACACCTCTGACAGTAAGTGACGTAGGCGAGGTGGCCTGGATCTGGTAGAAATTTCCTCCCACAGGGTCTGATGAGACCTCACCATAGGAAAGAAAGTCACACATGAGAGCTCATTGCCTTCTCAGTTGGTTCTCCCAGACAGGAGCTCAAATTTCAATGGAGAGCAAATGGAGACTTTTGTGTTTCTTCCACACTCTTAAAATCAAAGGTTTCAAGATGAGGTTTTTTTAGAGCGATGCCATAGATGAACCATTAATGGAACCTTTCAGCGAGCAGTTCTTAAAAGAACATTTTAATAATCCAAGGAGCCTTTTTCCACTATAAAGAACTTTTTGTGGATTGGAAAGGTTCCATGGATGTTCAGGTTTCTTATGGAAACATATTAATGCCATAAAAGGACCTTTTTTGTTTTTATGAACTCAAACATTTCTCATCAAATTATCTGAGCTGCTCTTCACATCCATTTTATTGTTGCATATATCTAATTTAAAGTGTTAGTTCACCCAAAAATGAAAATAATGTCATTTATTACTCGCCCTCATGTCGTTCCACACCCGTAAGACCTTCGTTGATCTTCGGAACACAAATTAAGATATTTTTGATGAAATCCGATGGCTCAGTGAGGCCTGCAGGGAGCAATGACATTTCCTCTCTCAAGATCCATTAATGTACTAAAAACATATTTAAATCAGTTCATGTGAGTACAGTGGTTCAATATTAATATTATAAAGCCACGAGAATATTTTTGGTGCGCCAAACCGCCAAACTGTTGAAATTACATGACTTTGGCTCTCCGAACAGCTGATTCGACACGCTGATTCATTATTCTTTGAAATCGGCCATCACTATATGTCGTTTTTTTTTTTTTTTTGCCACACCAAAAATATTCTCGTCACTTTAAAATATTAATATTGAACCACTGTACTCATAGAACTGATTTAAATATGTTTTTAGTACATTAATGGATCTTGAGAGAGGAAATGTCATTGCCAGCCGAACTTAGCCCTGCCCACAACATTTTTAGGTCGGGGAAGTTCGGTCTGGACTCGATCCGTAGAGGAGTAATTATGAAGTGAAGTGAAGTGACATGTGGCCAAGTATGGTGACCCATACTCGGAATTTGTGCTCTGCATTTAACCCATCCAAGTGCACACACACAGCAGTGAACACACACACACCGTGAACACACACCCGGAGCAGTGGGCAGCCATTGCTGCGGCGCCCGGGGAGCAGTTGGGGGTACGGTGCCTTGCTCAAGGGTCTCACCTCAGTCGTGGTATTGAGGGTGGGGAGAGCGCTGGACATTCACTCCCCTCACCGACAATCCCTGCCGGACCTGAGACTCGAACCCATGATCTTTGGGTTACAAGTCCGACTCTCTATCCATTAGGCCACGACTGCCCCAACAGAAACTGTTCGGACCAATCACATTGTCAGGGCGATGATTGACAGATTATTACCAGAAACGTCATCAAAGAGCGCTTGGGTTGAATTAGTTTACAACAATGATGGCTGGTGTTGAAGAACTGAGATGTGTAGATTCCGCCATAGCGTCCGTTACAGAAGATATCGACAGATTTTAAAATTCTTTTTACAACACCGGCAAAGATTGTTTACGCTCATCTTCTACTAGTTCCAGCATGTGTGCAGTTGAGTTCTGTTGACAACTATGCGTCGCTCAACACACGTCACTTACTCTGTAGCTCTGATTGGTTGTAGGTCTATCCAATTGAGGTCTTTCCTGGATCGGTTGAAATACGCCCCCATAATCAAAGCCCAACGGAGCAGTATCAGACTCATATTCTGACTAGAATTGAGTATGACCACGTCAGGCTACAGGCCCCACTGAGCCATCGGATTTCATCAAAAATATCTTAATTTGTGTTCTGAAGATGAACAAAGGTCTTACGGGTGTGGAACGGCATGAGGGAGAGTAATTAATGACAGAATTTTCATTTTTGGGTGAACTAACCCTTTAATGTATATAACTCTTACTGGCTCATTTGTGTCCGTTTTAACCTTTATTTTAGGAGAAGTTGAAACTCTAAAAGAGCAACTTCTGAGCTCCATCCCAGGGTTAGGGTTAGCAGGGAACAGGGAATGTTCTCAGAACGTTCTGGCAAGGTTATCTCAAACTTATGAGCAAGTGTTCCTCCAGTAATAGAACGTTCATTCAAAGTTATCTGGTCTTTTAGTTCATGTAGCATTTTTTTTCTTAAATGTTTTAGTTGGACGTTCATCTTAGCGTATTTTTAAATGTTACTACTTGTTTCAGAACGTTTAAAGAACATTCAAATAACGTTCCTATAATATTTGAAGAATGATAAAGTGGAACATTTCCTTAATGTTTAGAAAAATGTTTTGAAAGCATGAACGTTCTGAGAATATTCATAAATAACGTTTTCACAACTTTTAGGGGGAACGTTTGCAAAAGGACATTTTTTGTTGGGAGCTGGAAACACGATGCTAACCATATTCCATACGTTTTTGCTCATCTGCATGAGCTAATAGCCTGTTTTCCAACCAAGACCCCACAGTTGCATAAAATAACATTTTGTTTTATTAAATATAGTATACAAAATAAAGCATTTCACACATTGTCATCATTGTTACATTCGTCTCTAGAGTTCCTGAGTTTCTTAGACATTCAGACACTGCTCTGCTTCACAACAAACGCACGACAAGTGTGTGTGAGAGATGCTCACAGACATTCACACATGCAGCTTTTTGAGTTCTTGTTGCACAGTGACAATCCAGACCTAACCGTGGCACTCAGTACACTTGTTAAAGCGCAAGTGTTGATGTGTAGGTCAAAGTTCACATGATAGTCACATGTTATTTCTGCAATGTTCCTAAACATCAAGAGGCTAATACAGTACATACAATCAGCGAACGAAAGGTTTAGTCATACCACCATCATCAGGTCTGACGTCGCGCACACGTAGTGATGTCTACAACTATTTTACACAAACATGACTAACACACAGTGTGTACAGTATTAACAAAATATGAATATAAATATTACAAGTTAAACAAATATAAATATTTTTAAATTATAAATAGTGCTTAAGAAGCATTGCTTATCAGTTCAGTCCCAGACCGAGTCTGCAAACATCATTGCATTTTATGGCTTTTTGTTGTAGAGGAAAACTGGCAATTTTGGCAGAATATATATGAATATTGTGGCTAAAATATCAAAGTGCCAGTCTTTTTGATAGATGAAGGCATCGCCAAATAAGCCAAGATAGTTTGCGGACGTTAGTGGAGTCTAAATGGACCTTCTCATCGGAGTATTAAAACAGTCCTCAGTGCATCACCAGACCCATGAGACGGCTCACACGAGCAGTCCGAAATCAGTTCAGTCACGTATGATGTACTGCTTGTGCTCCGTCCACAAGAAACATCCCAAATCCAGAGTCATTCATCTCCAGTGTCCAGTTGTCCAGTTTGCCCTGAATCTCTGATTTAGCCATGAGGCGGTTTCCGTTTTCCGGAAAAGTGACGACACGCCAGCACGTCCGGCGGACAGGCTCGTTTCCGTTCCCATCAGGCAGCGAGACAGTACAGGTGAGCTCCTTCCTATTCAGTAGATTGTAAAAGCTGACAGTGAATTGGCCAGGCTGACAGATTCCCTTGCAGGATAGACTGAGTTGGACGTACAGGAAGTAGCTTCCACTCTCTTTCACATTCAGTACTTTCTGATTTTCATCATAGGTGTAGAGAGAGCCGACAGTGTGACCCTTTCCATACTGGATAGATTCCCACGCCATCACATTTTCACTCTTCAGTTCACCTGCAGGGCAAAGACAAAGAGACACGCTCAGTTCCAGGACTTTTCTTCAAAAGGCATGTTCTAGTTTAACCCTTATAGGGTCTTTGGGATCTTTTTAGACCCCAACGACGTTTGCTCAAATAAAAAAAAAATGTTCTCTTTGTCCAAATGACATGGAACTTTGTACAGTTGTTAACAGTTTCTAGATCTACAAAGAAAAGAAAAAATTGGAGTGATAGCTTGTTTTTATGTTAGTGTAAAAAAAAAGGCACACTCAGGATCTTCGGGGTCTCCAGGCAACAAAATGTCATTTTGTAACCAAATAATTGTTTAAAAAAAAAAAAAAAATGTAATTTTACTCTGTTTATTAATGTTTTTACTTCATATTTGTGCAGTTTTTGGAGGATTTCTCATATCTTTTAAATTTATATAAATAAATAAATATTTTTTTTATACAAAAACAGCTTTTTATGTAAAATTCACTTTATAAAAGACCCACATTTCTAACTTTCATTCATGGGGATCACATGATAATTTGACATGGTTTAGTGTAAGATTTTTGCCCATCTTTTGGAAAATGCAGTTTTAAAAGTAAAAAAAATATCACTTTAACCAGCTGATGCTGCAGAGCTCCACTATGTGCTGTTTGACTGACTGAAAGACTCTTTTCATACGTTTTTTTTGTTGGATTCATATCTAAATGTTATGAAATCACAATTATAACAATAAAAATTACTTTTTGTCAAAGTTTAGCATTTTTTTTGTTCTGAAAAAAATAAGTTTTTCAAAAATGATTGATTTTGAGGATGAATTTTGTCCAATTTCTAAGTGGAGTCTCATCATAATGTAACAATATTGAAATACAGATTTTTTTCATTACAAACTTTGACAAAAAGTAGCTTTTATTGTTATAATTGTGATTTCATAATATTTAGATATAAATCCAACCGAAAAAAAACTTATGAAACAGCACATAGTGGAGCTCTGCAGCATCAGCTGATAAAAATGATAATTTTTTTACTTTTAAAACTGCATTTTCCAAAAGATGGGCAAAAATCTTACACTAAACCATGTCAAATTATCCATGAATGAAATTTAGAAATGTGGGTCTTTTATAAAGTGTATTTACATAAAAAGCTGTTTTTGTATAAAAACCTATTTAAAAAAATATTTTTTAATTTATTTATATAAATTTAAAAAAATATGATAAATCCTCAAAAAAAACTGTACAAACATGGAGTAAAAACATTAATAAACAGAGTAAAATTACATTTGTTTTAAAAAAACAAGTATTTTGTTACAAAATTGCATTTTGTTGCCTGAAGTGTGTGGAGACCCCGAAGACCCTGAGTGTGCTTCCCAAACGAAGACCGCACAAGGGTTAAATACAAGTGGTCTATACTATATTTTACACCATTTTTGAGTCTAAAAAATATAATGGCAAGAAACTTACTTTCAATGGCTCTCAGGTACGCAAAATTCTGCATCTAAAAAAAGAAGACAGAGAAAAAAAACAAAACATGAAAAACAGGTTCAGCAACACTTTGCTCATCTGCAAGGAAAGTAGAGCGACCAGAAGAACCGCCGAACGTGCTGAAGTCATCAACCACTCAACCTCACAGCTGTAAAGCTCCCTGGAATGAACTGTCCAGTCACTCTGGTTTAATCTAGGGCAACAAACACTTCCGAACCTCGAGGTTCAGTAAAAGGCCTGATTTATTCATTTTTGCCTGTAAAGGGTTACATGGTTCTTTCTCGATTAAGATATTGCTTTTATTAAGTTCTTCAGATCAGGATCCGATGCATAAACAACTTAGACTAGTCTTAAAACTTAAGACACTAATGTTTTTCTTGAAGAGTGGTCCTAATTTTTGAAAGTCCGTTACATGAAAAGGTAAATTGGTGTAATTGGAAAAAAATTACATTTATTACCCCTTGGTTTGGAGAAGATATGCAAGTTGGTCAAACTAGTTCTTAAGACACAGTCTTAATATAGTGACTTGCAACTGGTTTCTTTAAATCATCAGATGTATATTCTAAAGAATTACATTTATTTATCCAGAGAACCCTTCATCTAACACTGATATCAAAGCTGTCAACTGAGCTGCACAGTAACATGGCATTGATTATGATCATATTACTTTGAATAACAGAACTGTATTGCCATACATGTCCAAACGATCATGCTTGGCTACTTCCATGTTCAAAAACATAAAAATACCATGACATGATAAATAATGTAATAGTAAAACCATGCTCGAAAACAACAAAACTTTTCTGTAACTTAAAAACTCACCTTATAAGCAGACACAGGCATAGGCGCAACCAACAAGTCCGCAGATCCGTCTAGCTGTCGCGTTTTCCTCTCGTTTATTTCGTTCTCAATGTGTTTGGCGAACCACAGCGCGCCCGCGAGCGCGATCGCAAACATGACGAAGAGCGCAATCACGGATACGGTGAGGAATGTGTCCAGACACCGGCTGCGGGAGCGCGCGGCGGGCGACTGACCCTCGACATCTGTGGACGCGGACATCTCCAGAAACAAGCAGTGTGATAAAATGATATAAATCCACAGCAGGTGCAACTCTACTGACGGGAGACATCACTGCGAGCTTTATAAGCGCTGGAGGAGGAACTAACGGGTTTCCCTCGCCAGCTCCTCCTCCAACACCCACAAGAGAGAGAAACAGAGACAGAGACGAGCTCAGGGAGGTTCACAGAAAAACCGACTAACTTTCCGCTCCTTTCGCTCTTGCGCAAGCGGAGGTGGAAAGCAGGAGGAATATGAAGTGTGAATTTCTGTGACTGGCTCCATGTTCCGCTCGCTATATTTCATGGAATATCATCCTACATGTATCCATACATATATTTCACACTATTGTTTCTTTCACACGCGTAGGCCTATGTGTGACAGGCTTTGCTGAGTTGTGAACGTTGTGTTCCCACTTACACCGCGTTCCCATCCGCTTCAAACCAATACTGTTTTTCAAATAATACTTTTGTTTTAAAATATGCACACATGCACTCTTTAAGATTAAGACTGAAAATTACCAATTCTTTTTCTTTTAACGGAACAGTGCAGTTTATTATAAATCATTTATCCGTATAATTATTCCCCGCCCTACGTTTGTTCTTGTTCGGGAAGCGTTTCACTCGGATATATGTCTCAATAAACTTCCTTTTCATGCTCCCCCCAAAATTAAAATTATTCCATTACTTACTCACCTTTACTAAGCTTTAAATAATATTTGTCTTACACAAATGCATCGATTCACTTCAGAAGGCTTCGGTAAAGTTGGTTTTATATTCGCACATTCGGACTTCTGATAAATTCAGACTTTCCAATAAATGTGCAATAAATTAATGTTTGCGAATTTTAAGCAGCGACATGATATTGACAACCAACGATTGTCAACTTACAACATTTTTCACAGTCGATCAAAATAGGCAAGTATTGTTTTAATGGCATATTTACTTGTGAATGTCCACTGAATGTCCAATGTAGTGTGATTAACAAGCTATTGAATACGGATGTCCGAATGTGCGAATATAAAACCAACTTTACCGAAGTCTTCAGAAGCCGTATGGATTCATTTATTTTATGGATGCATTTGAGTCAACCGTTCACAACCATTATAAACCTTAAAGGATGTTTTTAAATATATTTCCGATTGTGTTCGTCTGACAGAAGATAGTCATATACATCTAGGATGGGGTTGAGGGTGAGTAAATCATGGGATAATTTTCATTTTTGGGTGAACTGTCCTTTTAATGTTTCTTGTTTTGTCACATTCAGTTATGGATCAAATTAAATTAAATTAAATTTGGCGAAATTTGATAAATATGTGGGTCGTTTGCATCTCTATTACTCTTCGTCGTTTAACTTTTGTATCGCAAAACAGTTGTTAAATAATAAATGTTTACCTCACATTCTCTCATCATTCAAGTTTGCATGAAACAGAAGTTGCAATAGTCCAGGGCTGCCAACTTTTGAGTTTAACGTGGAGTGAGAATTATGGACATTTCAGTATTCTAATGACTAGGGGGTGTTACTTGATCAATCGGAAGTAAATTCTAAGCTTGCTATTGGTGGATCTCATGTGAGTGACAGGTTGCCCCGCCCTCGTCATCAGAGAAGAGTTGTTGATGCAAGAGGGAGGAGAAGATATTGTGATTCAAGATTATGAGGAACATGATTTTGTGAGTTTATGTGACTAACCTTTGTGGATGCGATGTCTCATAAAATGTAATTATGTCTTTAGGGTTTAGTTCACTTTCAAATTAAATGTTTAATTGTGGATGCGATGTCTCATGTCATCCAAGATGTCCGACGCTTTGAAGCTGCACTGAAACTGTAATTTTGACCTTCAACCGTCTGGAGTCCAGTGAAGTCCACTGAAAGGAGAATAATCCTGGTATGTTTTCATCAAAAACCTTAATTTCTTTTCGACTGAAGACAGAAAGACATGAACATCTTGGATGACATGGGGGTGAGTAAATTATCAGGACATTTTAATTTGAAAGTGAACTAATCCTTTAACTGTTTTCTCACATTCTGTGCATCTAGCCGATCTGACGTGATAATAAACCGAAACGAAAGAACATATGGCACAGTGGCTCCCGTCATGTTTCATGGGACTCTTATGACATTTCGGAATTTACTCGCACGGACATACGTAATCAAAGTGTATGACAAGAGTCCGATCTACCACGACATATAAGGAAATATATGAGACGCAGATATTATAAAACTATTTAAACACAACACAAATTCTTTATTTATTATATCAGTAGTTCAGGGTAAAAGACGAGTCGTTTTTAAAATATTCAGAGTCTTTTGTGTCGAGTCGAGTCAAGTGTGAAGTCATTTCAGGTTGAGTCCGAATCTGAAGTCTGTTAAAATGCGACTCGAGTCCGAGTCTCTAACTCGAGTGCCCATCTCTGCAATAATCATGTGGATCGATAAATCATTAAAAAAAATAAAATAATGACCCTGACGCCGGTTCACCTTCCTTGGAGCACTTTTGATAGTTATGCCTGATCGGTCTGTGATTGGCTCCAATGATCAACGCACGGCAGAATTTGAAAGCACACGGAAGTGTTAGAAAGCCCGCCGGACCGGTCCGCTGATAGACGCCTGCTTTCAAACACTCCCGTGTGTATCTGTGTAAGCGCTCGGTGAAGAGCATCATTTATGTCTATTAACAACATGTTTTTGAAGCGTTGATCATTGTAGCCAGTCACAGACGTATCTGTTGAGTGTGTGAACACAAAGGCCAATCAGAGGTGTTTTACGAATTTGCTCAACAGTGCTCACATTTTTTAAATTTCAGCGCTGACTTGGTACCGAAGTCTGTACTTTTGACAATGATACCACTTAGCGTGTGCTCGAGGAATGTCACGCCCTTACCATAACCGCAAACTCTGCTTGGATGTAAATATTAAGTATGGCAGTTTCAAACCAAATCAAGCTTGATTCAGACTTGAGAATGTTAACAAATAAGAGGATTGTGCAGAACACATATAGACTTTTTAAGCATGGGTTTCACAGGACGTTTCAGAGAGATACGTTTTGTATTACCATAGTTTTAAAACAAATATCATGATTAAATAGTGTATAACATAAAAAAAAAAACAATCACAAAACCATGGTTAATTTTTATAAGGGGCGGTGAACAGCCTTACAAAAAGCTACAGTAAACACTACATCAACACTAATGTTGGCTAGCAGGCGAGTGAACTGTTAATAGAAAATGCAACTACAAATAATAAGACATACTTACAAGTTGTTATCCACAAACAGCAGATTGTCCCGACGAAGTGGGAATGGCTATGTCTTTCGGGAGAAGCTTTTGCACACCTGTGTATGCGTACGAGTCAAATTAAGTATACTCTGCAAGGCTGTGAGTTTC
This sequence comes from Anabarilius grahami, assembly GCA_003731715.1. NCBI lineage: Eukaryota > Metazoa > Chordata > Actinopteri > Cypriniformes > Xenocyprididae > Anabarilius > Anabarilius grahami. Next base: position 654,654 of record RJVU01004711.1, on the reverse strand, counting down.
ATTGAGCGCTCGACTGTGTGCGTACAATAGCGTATGCATAAAAAAACCCAAAAGCCCTCCAAAAGTTTGGAAACGCCCTAGAAAAGTGGGGTTTTGGGCAATATTGGCATGAATTCTTTTAAATTTGCACTGATAAGGGACAACACAAACTATGAAAACATATTTTATTACATAAACAGTTTATACATAGAAAAAACTTCAATTTTTGATTCCTCAAAAGATCCACCATTAGCAGCTATCTGACCTAAACTGGGTTCTAATTGGTTCATTGTATTCTAAACTTAATTGGCAATCAATTGTTGAAGCTATTAAGGTGTGCTGACCCAAAAATCTTTTACAAACCTGGACCAAGTTTAAACCAGTAACCAGCATCACAGCTGGCAAAGGGGCATGTCTGACTTTGACATGTATATATTGCCATTATTATGTAATCAAAATGAATATTATTATTGCTGGACTTCAATGATAATGTCAAGTTACTGTAATGTATTTGCACCAAACAATTATAAAGATTTAGGCTGATATCGTCCAAAACCACACTTTGACACGGGTGTTTCCAAACTTTTGGAGGGCATTGTATATATATATATATTTAAAATTAATTTGACCCACTCAAACTTAATCAGCCTTAGGAAGGTCAAAGGAAACGGGGTGGAAAAAACAGCATCTCTTTGGCACAGCGTCTTCTCTAATGTAGCCCAACCGAGGCATCGCACCCCTTTTTTTTGCATATTCCGTAGGTGGGGATTATTTAAATGAGTAACAATGTGACTTCACAAGATCTGGAAAAAAAGCATTGTTGTCCAAACGAGCTGTTTGTTGTAGTTCTTGAAAATAAGATTCTGTTAAATGTTGGACTTTAAGGTTTGTAACCTTGCACATCTTTTTTTTATGCTCAAACAGCAACATTACACACTGACTAAAGTTGAAAAAGTGTAATGAAAAAAAAATGAAAAAGCACAATAGGACCTCTTTAAATGTTCCAAAATCTGCCCTGTAGTCTGACAGCACGAGTGTGTGAGCGGAGTGGAAGTGGATTGTGTTTTCTCTCATCCCATGAGGGGTGATTGGAAACAGGCTTTCAGTCTGTATGCTGCTTGCTGCCAAATCTAGTTGCTTTGGCTTCTATGTTCAACGGCAAAGATAAAGAAAGAAAGAAATGTTAGTCGCTCTAAATTGATTTGTTACCTGAACTGTGGTGTAAAAGCAGTCACTCTAGCAGACGTGCCGTAGTGCTGAATATCAGCTCGATTGCTCATGTCGTATTGCTGAATTACAAGAAATTACAACATTGGATTTCCGGTTTCTTTAGCATTCAAATTTAAGCATCTGTTATCTTCGTACAGTATCAGTCGAGTTGAACGCTGAATTGTTTCTCATGATCTTGAAGTGGGTGTGCAAGGACGCACATTTTTCCCTTGCGCAATGCATTTTTTTGATCGCCACATCACTCCCAGACTTCCATTTGTGAGTATTTTATGTGTGCTGGATTTTTTTTTCCCACATGATGAAGTTTCTCAGATTTGTAAACATCAAAGTGAATTACCACATTTCCCTTTCAAACTGTCGACTAAAAATAGATCTGTGTGCTTGGAAGAGGAGGGGCCTGATTATGTCACCTGCATGTGAAAACCTGTGCATCTGAGCCTGAGGGATTACAGGAAGTGATGTCATCACCACAGGTGTAGCACCAGCACGACGCCCACAGTAAGAGTCACTTTCTCAGATCCTTTGTTTACTCCTGTCACTTCCCATATGACATCACTGACCTGTTGAACAATACGCCTTATATTATCTTCACAGTGTGTTTGTAAGCAAACCAAAGTAGTGTGAAAACTCTGTCTCTTGTCTGTGTGTGTGTGTGTGTGTGTGAGCTACAGTCGGTTTCTGTAATAGGTTTATCACATGAGGCCTTTACTCTCTTTGAATTGTCAGCTTCCCTTTTGAAAGCGACTCTGTAGTGCTTCCTGAATGCGGACGGGTCTTTTTGTTTTATTTTCCAGACTCGTGATCAGATCGTACTTTGGGGAAAAAGTAAACAAGACACATTCTGGAAAGCCCAGCGCTAAGACAAGACGAGCATCTATCAGTAACTACGAGTTGTAGTTCATTTGTTTCTCTTTGAAGTTGGCAACCCTAGACTTACACTGTAAAATATTAGTTTATCGAAGTAAAACAAAGACTATTGGAGTACTTATTTCAGTTTTTCAGACTATTGAAGTACATTTTATTAAGTTTTTCCATTTTAAATGTTTACTTCACTGTGTTGCTGTTTCTTTGTAATTGTGAAATGTACCAATTTCTGAGTGGAAATTGTTTCTACACCATTTTTTTTTTTTTTTTTTTCAGTGTTTCAGAAAAATATTCAGAATTGTGTTTCTGATTAATGGCTCTGCTTCCAATTAAAACTTATTTTCAAGCATCAGCATTACTATTTCTGTATGAAATTTCTCATAATTTGACGTTCCTGGAACACTTCTGCCAAAGTCAAGTGAGTACCAGGCCGCCAGTATGTACTGTATCTCTTCAGAATTGTTTTGGCTAGCACATACTGACGGTCAGTCAGGGAAAGTCTGTATTTCACCTAAAGGTCACACACACACACACTGCCGAGCACTTACGTCATGTGAGTTTTGAGTTTTCGTTCAGCTTCGTTCCGAAATGTGGAAGTTACTGTTTCACAAAAACACTACAAAGCAGTTAAGACTTCAAACATGAGTTTGTGTTCCTGTATTTCTAACAGTCATCAAATAATCATCAGATCGGGATAATTGATAATAAATGTAAACACTGCCTAAATGAAATTGACAATTGGTAAAATTAGAGATCATGTTCTAAGCAGATAACGTGTGAATGAAGATGTTGCACATTTTGGGGAATTCAGTGGGCGAGTAGAAACAGGTTATTGGCGTGTGGGTGGAAAATATTCCACACTCACCGCTGCTATTTTTAGCTCGGTCATCTGGCTAACTCAGCACAAGACAAAGCTTAAGTAATGTCAGATTTATCCTAAACATGATGTCACAGAGGAGTCATGTGTCACACCGGCCAATCAGAGCATGCAAAATTGGCTTTGCTGAAAGAAGGAGTGAATTTGTCAGGAAATCTCTTCCAGATTTCACAATCATGTATTTAATGATGAAATCTCTCCCAGCACTACTTTATGCAGACTGCCGTGGGTGTGTTGCGTTATGCTGCATGTGCAGCATTAACATTCCTTCTGAACTGAGTCTGTCTTGCATCCCGGTCAGGTTGTCTCCGCTGTTTCCTTTCTGCCAGTACATGATACTGGAGTTCACTGCATGCAGGGCCAGATTATCCATAGACGGGATTGGGCGAGTGCCCTGGGGCACCAGCCAATAGGGGGACACCAAGTGATTAATGACTAGACCTTTAAAAAATAAATCATGTTTGGCATATACACTCACCTAAAGGATTATTAGGAACACCTGTTCAATTTCTCATTAATGCAATTATCTAATCAACCAATCACATGGCAGTTGCTTCAATGCATTTAGGGGTGTGGTCCTGGTCAAGACAATCTCCTGAACTCCAAACTGAATGTCAGAATGGGAAAGAAAGGTGATTTAAGCAATTTTGAGCGTGGCATGGTTGTTGGTGCCAGACGGGCCGGTCTGAGTATTTCACAATCTGCTCAGTTACTGGGATTTTCACGCACAACCATTTCTAGGGTTTACAAAGAATGGTGTGAAAAGGGAAAAACATCCAGTATGCGGCAGTCCTGTGGGCGAAAATGCCTTGTTGATGCTAGAGGTCAGAGGAGAATGGGCCGACTGATTCAAGCTGATAGAAGAGCAACTTTGACTGAAATAACCACTCGTTACAACCGAGGTATGCAGCAAAGCATTTGTGAAGCCACAACACGCACAACCTTGAGGCGGATGGGCTACAACAGCAGAAGACCCCACCGGGTACCACTCATCTCCACTACAAATAGGAAAAAGAGGCTACAATTTGCACGAGCTCACCAAAATTGGACAGTTGAAGACTGGAAAAATGTTGCCTGGTCTGATGAGTCTCGATTTCTGTTGAGACATTCAGATGGTAGAGTCAGAATTTGGCGTAAACAGAATGAGAACATGGATCCATCATGCCTTGTTACCACTGTGCAGGCTGGTGGTGGTGGTGTAATGGTGTGGGGGATGTTTTCTTGGCACACTTTAGGCCCCTTAGTGCCAATTGGGCATCGTTTAAATGCCACGGCCTACCTGAGCATTGTTTCTGACCATGTCCATCCCTTTATGACCACCATGTACCCATCCTCTGATGGCTACTTCCAGCAGGATAATGCACCATGTCACAAAGCTCGAATCATTTCAAATTGGTTTCTTGAACATGACAATGAGTTCACTGTACTAAAATGGCCCCCACAGTCACCAGATCTCAACCCAATAGAGTATCTTTGGGATGTGGTGGAACGGGAGCTTCGTGCCCTGGATGTGCATCCCACAAATCTCCATCAACTGCAAGATGCTATCCTATCAATATGGGCCAACATTTCTAAAGAATGCTTTCAGCACCTTGTTGAATCAATGCCACGTAGAATTAAGGCAGTTCTGAAGGCGAAAGGGGGTCAAACACAGTATTAGTATGGTGTTCCTAATAATCCTTTAGGTGAGTGTATATATTAACTTGTTGGAAAGATACGGATACAAAATGAACAGTTCATTATACAATTATACACTGTGTTAATTCGGGCCTGACTGCATGGGTCGTAGGGCTGCACAATTAATCGAATTTCTAATTGCGATTATGATTAGGGATGCCACAGATTTGTAATCATTCAAAGGCGCGATTACAAAAAATAATATCCACTTAATAATGGGGTTAATAAAGGCCTTCTGAAGCGAAGCGTTTGTATAAAATAAATATCCATATTTAACAAGTTATGAAGTCAAATATCGAGCTTCCGCCAGACTGCCTTCTGTATTTAGGTTACGAAAAAGGGTAAACTGGCATTGGGTCAATTACACTTTTTCCTTAATAGGGAATGTGTAAGACGTAGCATAAGCTTTGTGAACTGCAAGAGTTTTACACTTTCAGCGTAAGTTGAATACGGAAGGTGGTCTGGCAGAAGCTAGTTATTCGACTTCATAACTTGTTTAAATATGGATATTTTTTTGCACAAACGCATCGTTTCGCTTCAGAAGGCACCCCGGAGCCATGTGGAGCACATATTTATGATGGATGAATGTGTATGGAAGCACTTTCCCAGGTGAAAAAAAAGTACACTTCTATAATGTACTTAAAGTGCTCTATTCCCGTGCACTTATTTTGTACTTAATATACTAAAAGCTCTTCTTTAGGACTTCTTAAGATAATCTTAAGAACATCTAAGTGTACTCAACTGTGCTATTTTGAGACAACATGAAAAATGAACTAAAATGTGCTTTTAATATACTATCTCTGTATTTAAAAAATGTATTTAGATACCACTTATAGTACATTTGAACCCATAGTGTACTACAAGTGGTAAATAAATATATATTTTCAAATATAGAGATAGTATATTAAAAGCACATTTTAGTTCATTTTTCATGTCTCAAAATAGCACAGTTGAGTACACTTAGATGTTCTCAAGATTATCTTAAGAAGTCCTAAAGAAGAGCTTTTAGTATATTAAGTACAAAATAAGTGCACGGGAATAGAGCACTTTAAGTACATTATAGAAGTGTACTTTTTTTTCACCTGGGTTCTTCAGCTCATACTCATTGATCCCTATCACTCCCACTCAGATGCATCAGGATATTTATTAATATTTCTCTGATTGTCTTCGTCAGAAAGAAGAAAGTCACATACACCTAGGATGGCTTGAGGGTGAGTAAAGCTTGGGCTAATTTTCATTTGAAAGTGAACTAATCCTTTAATGCTACAGAAAAGCAAAGGAAGGAAGAGTTTTTTCAGCTTGTTTTTTATTTTTATACAAAAATATGACATGCAGTTGCTTCAAACAATGGTATAAAGCCATTCAAAACATCATTTAATGTAAATTGCGATAATCATAATTAAAAATCGCAATTACAATTTCAAGAGAATAAACGACACTTATGATTTTTGTCATAATCGTGCAGCCCTAATGTGTCGGATTTCTGGGTTGCACATCTTAAGCCAAAAATGTATAAGTACTCAAGTTGAAAGCTTAGGGCAGTTTGATTCCACGTCAAAGGGGGCGGAGCCTCAGAGCCACACCCACCTTTTACATCATCTCCATGGACCAATGGTAGTTTCCTGCCTTTGCTTTTTTCAAACACCAGAAACATTTACATTTATGCATTTGGCAGACGCTTTTATCCAAAGCGACTTACATTGCATTATACTATACATTTGCATCTGAGTATGTGCAATCCCTGGGATCGAACCCATGACCTTGGCATTGCTAGTGCCATGCTCTAACCACTGAGCTACAGGAAAGCTGTAGCTCAGTGTAGCTCAGTGGTTTCCTCAGCTCAGGAAAGCTGTAGCTCAGCTGTAGCTCAGTGGTTAGAGCCAAACTCCAAACAAACCAATTTTGGCACACAAATGATGGCACACTGTTTATCTTGCAGTGTATCAAGGCCTTTGGGGCAGTTCGAGTCCCGTAAGAAGTGCACCACTGTGCATGACACTACAAGTCACCTGGATAGATGTGTGTGCTAAATTTCCTTGAAAAAAGTCTCAAAAAATATCACCGATCTGGTAGCAAGACAGTTAATATTTGTGTTAAAGGGTTAGTTTAGTTCACCCAAAAATGAAAATTCAGTCTTTACTCATCCTCATGTCGTTACAAACCCTTAAGGCCTTCGTTCACCTTTGGAACACAAATGGAGATCTTTTTAATGAAAACTGAGGGCTTTCTGACCCTCCTTTCAAGGTTCAAGTGGTTTAACCTCAAATCCATGAAGCGACGCACATTGGAGATTATGAATCAGCGTTCACGTAACAATGTCTGCTGTGACACCAACATAACACATTTGCATCAGGTTGTGCCCTCCTGAACAGGATGAACTAACCCTTCAAAGTTCACACATTTTGGAGGGCTTAGACAAGTGTTTAACGAGAATCCTGCCAAGTTCAGTGAATCACAGCCTGGTCGTCCAGGTCCTTCAGAGGAAAAAGGAGACGGGTGTGGAGGAAGGTTTTTTTTTAAGCATTAATCCACTTAGGCGACCTCATAATCTTTTTACAACGGAGGGAACAACTGGGGAACTCCGGTTGGCACACTGAAAGGAAGAGGTGGAGGGCAACACAGATGTCAGAGATTCATGGGAAACTGGCAACCTGCCCTGACACCATAATAAGGGTAAACTGGCGTTGGGTCAATTACGCACGTGTTGACATTAGTAACGCTCCTGTTAAACCACACTCTGAGTGTGTGGCACCCAGTAAACCTGCTGAGATGACAGATAGATAGATAGATAGATAGATAGATAGATAGATAGATAGATAGATAGATAGATAGATAGATAGATAGATACTGTTGTGCATGAAAATACCAAGAAATGAGCTGTTTCTGACACCAGCAGTCATTAAGCCATTAAAGACACATCACTTCCCCATTCTGAACCTCTGCATGACCTCACTGGACTGATGCCATGTATTTTAGATGAGATTTGCATTTTTCAATAAGAAACAGGAAAATACAGAAACTGCACACATTTAGGACTGGATGCAGCAAATATGATCGTTTAAGAATCAACCTTTAAAACCCCATATCCCATCGACTAATCTGAATTGTGTTATGCTCAAATCTTTCCTCACATTAATACTTCAGTATCCTGCGTTCTTTCTATTCCAGATGGAATCGGGTGTGTTAATCACTCATCGCAGGAGACGGCTTAAAACTAAAAAACTAAACAAATCAAATCTCAAATAGAGGCAGAACGTGCTATGGTGTTGTTTTCCCTCCTCTATCGCTGATTTTGGCTCATAGGAAGCTGAGCAGTGAGTCAGGGGGCTTGACATTACTCTTGACTCACGCAGGAATTCTGTCTGATTGGAATGTTTGGAAGAAAACTCGAGTTTCCTGCTCTCTGGATACTGTGCACTGTATATATTTATTCATTTAGCAGATTTTTTTTTTCATGCATTTTTGTGTTAAATGATGTAACTAGACAGTCTTATTAAATAATGAATCAAGAAAGAGATGTTAAAAATGTCAAAAACTTGGAATGGAAAGTCGAGTGCATTGCATTTTGGGATACAGTATTCCACACTACATCATATACTGTATATCGCTCCACCCATACTTATGCATGCTGGAAATGCAAACTGCAGGATTTTATTCTGGACACAGTCCTTTCCTCTGGGCATTTAAGAGCAGCGGGGTTTTCTCAGCGTGAATCACTCGTCACACGCTCGGGATTTGTGATATCGTGTCATATTTACTAAGAATGACACCCATAGAAACCTTGTGTTTGGTGTTAGTGCTTGATAAGGGCGTTTCACAGAATAAACGTGATGGTCATTTCTATGTGTCACAAGCCCTAGACCTGCAGTGAAGCGGATTCCATCATCGCAGTCCGAAAGCAAGATGAGTAATTAACTTATCACGATCATTCCGAGTCCGGTTTGAAGGAATCAGACGGTAGAATATGACGTTTCCCGCGATCTCATCTAGAGTCTAGATCACAGATGGAGTCACGGAGCTGCAGTGCGACCCCTACTGGAGCTGCGACACGTTTACACTCACATTTGACCTCACATCCTTTAATGCAAGTTAATTTCACTATTATATAGATATGTCGATATGTAAAGCATTTTTACAACAAGGTGATGTTTATTTTATTCTGATATATAATTCTCATCTCACAAATTGTTTATCTGCGTTCAGATTTTTTTTTGCAACAGGACTTTTTCCTATGCTATAAAGTTTATAATAAAAATATATATGATATATCTTGCCTCCAAAGCAATGTGGAAGCAAAAAACAAACATTTATGCATTTGGCAGACGCTTTTATCCAAAGCGACTTACATTGCATTATACTATACATTTGTATCTGAGTATGTGCAATCCCTGGGATCGAACCCATGACCTTGGCATTGCTAGTGCCACGCTCTAACCACTGAGCTACAGGAAACATAAACATAAAAAAAAAAACTTTTACAGCCACATTATCTTTGCAAGCACAGAAAATTTGGTTTATTTCTTTTTATTATATAATTAGCATCAAACAAACTACTTCTTATTCACAGTCATGAAAGATTATTAAGCGAAAAGATTGAAAAATGATTGCATAATGATTGCAAAAATGATTGCAAAAATGATTGCAATATGTACTATGCAAATAGCCATGAAACAAAAGAAGGAGGAAGCAGAATTGGGCAAATTTTCATGGTGACTCCGTCGCTTTATTGAGAATGTCTCGTGTGTTAACCGTGAATATACTCAATATAGTTCTTCACAGTGAAGGAGGATTATTAAAGGAAAAGACTGAAAAATTATTGCACCAAATAGGTGGTGATATGTACTAAGTATGCAAATAGCCATGAAACAAAAGAAGGAGGAAGTAGAATAGCGCAAATTTTCTTAGCGTCTGTTTTCATGGTGACTTCGTCGCTTTATTAATATACTCGGTTGACTGAACTTACTTCCGGACACATTTTTGGAACCAGCATACCTCGAGTAAGCAAGGTTTGGGTTAATTTTCAAGCTTTTAAAGGGTTAGTTCACCCAAAAATGAAAATTCTGCCATTAAATACTCGTGTCGTTCCACACCCGTAAGACCTTCGTTCATCTTCAGAACACAAATTAAGATCTTTTTGATGAAGTTTGATTGGTTTCTGTTCCTCCATAGAGATCCAACCACTCCAAGGTCCAGAAAGGTAGTAAAGACATCATTAAAGTACACCATGTGACTAACTTGCGTTGGATCTCTACAGAGAGACAGAAACCTTTCAGACTTCATCAAAAATATCTTAATTTGTGTTCTGAAGATGAACAAGGGTCTTACGGGTGTGGAACGACACGAGGATGAGTAATTAATGGCATAATTTACATTTTTGGGTGAACTAACCCTTCAACTTTTAAAACAACTGCTATAATATAGTGATGTATTTGTGTTTTATATGTTGCCTGGAAAAACAATTATATAAATAAATAGCTTTTGGGCACTGAGCTTTCCTCTAGCTCAGTAGTTAGAGCATGGCACTAGCAATGCCAAGGTCATGGGTTCGATCCCAGGGATTGCACATACTCCAATACAAATGTATAGTATAATGCAATGTAAGTCGCTTTGGATAAAAGCGTCTGCCAAATGCATAAATGTAAAAAATGTAAATAAAATGGTAATGTATTTATGACTTCTACCAGCAGGGGCTTAATGAGACAGATATGGTTTTACTCATGTTTTTAATATCAAAAACAGTGACTAAATCGCTTTTGGGCCATTGTATGTTTGGAGGGGTTTGTTAATGTAACACTCAGTCACCCTTTATATGCAGAAATCTTGTTATTGATGGTCATTCATAAGCAACATTTCGAGAAGCAACAGTGTTGTTTTTCATAGATTGCATCTTTAATACCAGCATATTTAATTTTACTGCACTAGTAGATTGCTTCTCAAGTAAATGTATCTTGTTTGAAGGATTTCTGAGTATTTTAAGTGGAAAAACAAGTTTAAAGACAGTTAATGGGATTAAAGTGCAAGACACACAGCTGTCTGTACTGTGATGTCAGTGTACAATCACTGCTTTCGATGAGCCATGCTGTATATTTATATCAGGTCCAGTTAATATTTTGCATGTGGATGATGTATCAATGTTGTGTCTCTCAAGTGGAGATGAGAAGAATCCTCCCAGGGTTAATGAATAACCCTCATGAAACTTTTTGTAAGTTAAAATAATGTCAATGACCTGATTTTATAAACACGATTTAATTTCGTAACATTTGTGTGACTCACCTTTTTCATTTGAAGCAGTTATAGAATTAAAGGGAGATTCCCGTCATCCTCCCTGGTCTGTATCCTGCAACACCACAGATACGATCATGGTCAGCATCAGTGGTTCATGTTTGGAAATGGATTCTAAAATAGAATTTCTGTTTTAATGAATCACTTCTGTGTCTTATCCAAAAGCACGACTGCATCTGAAAGAAAAGAAAAAAAGCTTGTCGACGTCTACCCGTTCACCAGCTGAACCTTGACCTCCTGGTCAACACAGAGATCTTTTGAACACTTATTTAGGCAGGATAGTACAGCATCTGTTTGCTTTCATCCGTTTTATTTTGATTAAAAAACATTTCTTAATCTTTTTACATGAAACACTCCCGGAGAAAGAGCGAGAAAGACTGAAAGAGACAGAGTGAGAAAAAGACCGAAAGAGGAGACAGTGTCATCAGATCATCTACATATTCTTTAAGACTTTTTTCAACCATAAACTCATAAGTGAAAGAGAAGCATGTCCAGAGACGTCGCGTCTCTCAGTTCGTATTTACAGGGAGTTTGCGAGCAGCCGTCGCTCGGCCGCCCGCCATTGAACATCACATCCTTGATCAAGCACAGGAAGGGGGCGGAGCGTTGCGTCAACGTCCTCAAAACCCGGCAAAATGATTGGTCGGTGTCAACACCGAAGCAGATGATTGGTGCAACAGTTAGTTAGTGTTGTTTAATCCGCAACACTGCCGAAAAAGAACAGTCTGGTTGACTCGCTCGACGTGCTGAACCCGTGACTCGTAACCTTTGACCTCTATGAAGGTGAGAGCGTGACCCCGACAGCACACGCTCCCCAAGAGTGTAAGTGTGTGATTTTTTTGGCATGTATAAGAGCTGCGGTCTCTGGTGTAAATGTTATCACATTCTGATAAAGGTCTGACACTCATACACCACACCACCCTGAACGAAAGAGATCCCGCAGAAAAACCAGCTTCGTCCAGCCTAAGGTGGTTTTCAGATGGTCTTCCACTCAAAACCAGCAAAACCGACCAGCTCGGACAGGCCAGGAGACTGGATAACCACCTCAAACTGGTTTAAGCCGTTTTTCTCAGCAGGGAAGAGATGGGGGATGGACAAATGGAGGGAAAACTACCCGATAAGAAGACTTCTTCTTGGAAAGGACAGACCGATGTGCTTGAATGGCAGTGAGATGAGCAGGGTGGGTGTGCGGGTGACCAGGAAACAGAGACGTGGAGGAGGAAGCCAACATTGCCATCATCATCATCATCTGAACAGGGTTCTCCCAAGGCTTTCACCACACTGCTCTTTATGGGAGATCTCAGGACAAGCGACTTATCATTGTACTGATGCAGGAATCTCAACAAAAACATGTCCGGCTCATATTTCCCAACCGACAAAGACAGAAGTCTTTCTTATGATTTTGGAGTGACGTACTGAGATTCACCCTGATACTAATCGCGATGATGATGGTGATGTTGAAGTCATCCACCCTCATTGTCCTCCTCCAGATCTGCGTGTCCTGGTCACCAGCGCCCTAGTCACAGACTCGTCACCAGTTGCATCTGTCCGTCGGCCTCCCCCTGCGAGGGCTGCAGTCCCAGCCGAGCCTCGTCGTTGGTCCTGCGAGGCGGAGGCTGGTAAAAGGCCGAGATGTGCGCTTGACGTCCCGCGCTGAAGTACAGCTCGTCCGGCGGGAGGGTGGGGTGCGGCTCCGCCCCCAGCGCCTCGGGACTGCTGTCGGGATAGGACGAGTCGCGGTCCCGTGCATACAGGGAGGTGGAGTCAGGTCCGGCCCCGCCCACGCTGTCGGTGATTTCCGCCGAGAAGCTCTCCGAGTCCTCCTCGCTCTGGTAGAACACAGATTGGGCGTGCTCCAGGAGGCGGGGCTTATCCGGCAGGCGGGGTTTATCAGGTAGGCGAGGTTTATCTGGCAGGCGTGGCTTTTCCAGTGCTTTGTACAGCAGCTCCTCCTCATCCTGCGGAGGCGGCGGAGGTGGGCGGGGCAAGGGCCGCTGCGGAGGCTCTCGGTGACCCGTCGACGTGGCGTAATCTTGCCGTTGCATTGTCGAATTCGTTCCGTTGCCGTATCGATCGGTGGAAGGCCGCAGGTTGCTCTGCACTAGCTCGGATATGATCATCTTCTCCAACGCCGCCGCGTCGGAAAGGTTCCGTCTCAAACTGGTAGCAGGCTCCACCCCTCGGGGTGTCAAAAGGGCGGGGCTGACTTCTCCAGACACGCCCCCTGATCCCACAGGAACGCCCCCCAGCAGATCCGAGCTCCCTCCGTGCAGCGAGTAGCTGTTGTTGTAGTTTCCGTTCAGTCGAACTCCCTCCAGCCCACACGACTCTCGGCTGCGCGACAGTGTGCCCTCTACAGGACAGAGAGAGAAATGCGTGATTACACTGCAGAAAAAATTTATTTTCTGAATTAAAGGGTTAGTTCACCCAAAAATGAAAATATTGTCATTAATTACTCACCCTCATGCCATTCCACACCCGTAAGACCTTCGTTCATCTTCGGAACACAAATTAAGATATTTTTGTTGAAATCCGATGGCTCAGTGAGGCCTGAGCAATGACATTTCCTCTCTCAAGATCCATTAATGTACTAAAAACATATTTAAATCAGTTCATGTGAGTACAGTGGTTCAATATTAATATTATAAAGCGACGAGAATATTTTTGGTGCGCCAAAAAAACAAAATAACGACTTATTTAGTGATGGCCGATTTCAGGAAGCTTCGGAGCGTTATGAATCAGCGTGTCGAATCAGCTGTTCGGAGCGCCAAAGTCACGTGATTTCAGCGGTTTGACACGCGATCCGAATCATGATTCGACACAAAAGATTCATAACGCTCCGAAGCTTCCTGAAGCAGTGAAATCGGCCATCACTATATAAGTCGTTATTTAGTTTTTTTGGCGCACCAAAAATATTCTCGTGGCTTTATAATATTAATATTGAACTACTGAACTCACATGAACTGATTTAAATATGTTTTTAGTACATTAATGGATCTTGAGAGAGGAAATGTCATTGCTCAGGCCTCACTGAGCCATCGGATTTCAACAAAAATATCTTAATTTGTGTTCCGAAGATGAACGAAGGTCTTACGGGTGTGGAACGACATGAGGATGAGTAATTAATGACAGAATTATAATTTTTGGCTGAACTTAAACTTTAAAAGTTTAATTTTGAACAGTCATTTTGAGTTTTTTTTCAGGATGTGACACCATTTAGTGAACGTTGCATTGATATGTAACTGATACTGAATGAGTGAGCGGTTCAGGCGCTGCATATGCACGAATGCATAAATACAGAGATGCATCTGATGCTTGCTTTCTCTCATGCACATGATTTCAGCTTCATGATGGAAAAATTCACTCTTTCCACAATAACTCCTACTCTGTCATGTCTCTCGACAGTGTACTCAGACTTAAAAGGAATAACTCGGTCAAAAACGAATGCTTCGTGACCATTTACTCACCTTCACATCAATCCAAACCAGCTTTTAGACATTATTAACTGAGGTGTGTTTCTCAGTCCCCCAGTTCTGCTTTACTTTATTTATGTCTGTCTCTTTTAGATGTCTGTTCCCACAGAGCTGGCATCTTAACATGAGTAACACTGGAAAATCTGACGTGTGTCTGATTGTGACGTAAAAGTCATGTTTAAAAGAGGCACTAGTGTTTGTAAATGATTTCCGTCATGCTTGATGTGAATAATTGAAATAATATTTTAGGGAGGTGAAGATGATGGAGAAGCATGGAAATGACAGAAACACAGACAGACAGAGAGTGAGAACACGTGTCCCATACTTGAGTTTCTGAACGTGCCTGTGGATCGATTCACAAAGAGACAGAGCAGAGAGAGTAAGACAGGAAGAAACAAGTGAATACAGATAAACACATTTAGAGAAAACACAAAACGTTTTTCATCACACACACTGACCAGTGGAGTTGAAAACTGCTGGTGAGGGGGGGTTGAATGTTTCAGCCAATAAGGTGTTGTAAGGGGAGGAGCCAGAGCGGGTCTGTAGCATTGGATTGGCTAGGAGGTGATGATTACCCATAGTGCCTGAGGAGAAACAGCATGGTCCTTAGGGAAGTGCACGGATACATTTCAGTTGTGGGTCATTGTGGTGAAATGGTGACGTTTGTGTGTGAAGTTCTGAAGAAACAAATTCGACAATTCTAACAAATCTAAAAAAAACAAAAATAAACTCAAGATAAAAAAAATCCCCATGACTTTTCCAAGTAAAAGAGACCAACAGTGGAGCTTAACAAAGGGTGAAGGTTTTAGTCATATTTTTAATATACTTTTTTATTACTAAATTTTTTTTATTTGTTATTACTAATAATTAATATTTTTTATGTTTTAAAATAAATGTTCAAATATGTTTTAAATGTAATAAAGTTCTCATTCATATGTCTTATAAACTTTCATTTTTATGTGTTATCACTGATATTTATTTAATTTCTTATTTTAAAATAAATTGTCATATTTATAGTGTAAGCATAAC
>RJVU01004711.1:627426-629015 GCA_003731715.1 Anabarilius grahami | reverse complement strand
CCATGTCTCCACTTTTCAAAAGGCTTATAAATCACACAGAATGAGTTTTTGTGAGAAAGTAAAAGTGTGCACAGTTTCCTGTGATGGTTAGGTTTAGGGGTAGGGGTAGTGTAGGGGGAGAGAAAATACAGTTTGTACAGTATAAAAACCATTACGCCTATGGAATGTCCCCACAATTCACAAAAACAAACATGTGTGTGTGTGTGTGTGTGTGTGTGAGCACCTTATTGTAGTTGCGTGTGGCTGACTCCTTGTTTCCGGGTCGGAGCGCCTGCAGCTGTGAGTCCAGAATGTCCAACAGCTGCTCCATCAGACGCACAGAGGAAGTGACATCACCGGCATAGACCCGCCCCCGTGTGTGATTGACAAGTACAGCAGCGATATGTGCTGCGTTCTCCCCACTCTTAATCTACAGATACGAGAGAGAGACATCAAATATCTGTCTATCTATCTATATCCAGTTTGTCTGTCAGACCTTCTGTATCTGTTCATCCTTCTGATGACCCCTGACCTTAGACTGACCTTTTGAGCGACCTGGCTGACCCAAGGTGACGTGCAGTTGCTGAGGTCAGGACCTCTGGGGTTCCACACCACGTCATCTGCCATACACTGATACGAGGCTATACCTGAAAGACGGACAGAGAGCTGTCACAGTGAGGAAGACAGAGAAAACCAGACCAAACGGTTTCAAGCAGGTGCGAAGGATTCGACGGCATGGGTACAGGATACAAAACAAAACATCACAGCGTGTGAAGCTGAGCCATGTTAGTCAGATCTCCACTGATAGTTAAACGTTAGATAGCCTGCAAGACCCGAGGAAACAATATGACGCAGCACGCATGAGTGGAAAGCACCGGACAAAAGAAACTTTCACTCTTTGACCCGTAAGACAAGAGGCGTCATTTCCCCGCAAGGGTTCAGAAGGGTGGAGAAGTCAACAAAAGAATGCACTTTATTGTTTCAACATCAAGATTAAAATGTACAAATTTGTCAGAGGGGAAAGTTTTTATCACTTTTTATCATTTTTTCAACAACTTTATCATTTTAATGGTCCTGCTGTGTGTCAAATGGATTTTTGTAAGTATAATTTTTCTCAATTAAAATAAAAAAACTGCATGCATAATTATAATACGATTTGAAAACAGCATTTAGTTTTAAATGAAGTTCATCACATCGCTCGGCAGGAGAGAGTGGCTTTAAAGCTAACATTAGCATATGACCTTCAAGTCCCTTGATGTAATCCGTATGATCAGTCCAAACACTGACTGTTCGAATCCACCACTTGCCTTCAATAATGATGCGAGATACATTTTAAAACATACAGGCTTTGTACGAATTACTATGACAAAGATTGTGATAAACAAAGCAGGTACTGACCGAGGGATCCTTTGGGACACGGTCTCTCCACCGTTTCTCCTCGGTGAGTCGGAGGCCACTGGACCCCGCGGGTCACGCGGCCATCGCACATGGGTGTGCGCGGCCCCTGCGGTCGGCGGGGAGGCCTGACGGTCACCGGGACCGTGGCTGTGATGGGCCGCCCTGCCGGAGCTCTGTTTATGGCTCCCACCGGGTGAAAGGTCACGGACGGG
>RJVU01004711.1:609926-622426 GCA_003731715.1 Anabarilius grahami | reverse complement strand
TTCAGATAGATAGATAGATAGATAGATAGATAGATAGACAGATAGATAGTCAGATAGTCAGATAGATAGTCAGATAGATAGTCAGATAGATAGATAGATAGATAGATAGATATATATTCAGATAGATAGATAGATGATAGATAGTCAGATAGATAGTCAGATAGATAGAAAGATAGTCAGATAGATAGATAGATAGATAGATAGATAGATAGATAGATAGATAGATAGATAGATAGACAGATAGATAGATAGTCAGATAGATAGATAGACAGATAGATAGTCAGATAGATAGATAGATAGATAGACAGACAGATAGATAGATAGTCAGATAGATAGTCATATAGATAGATAGATAGACAGACAGATAGATAGTCAGATATTCAGATAGATATTCAGATAGATATTCAGATAGATAGTCAGATAGATAGTCAGATAGATAGATAAATAGATATGTTTGTTTGCTGTCATAAACTGTTTTGCTACATTTGACTTTTGGTTAGAGTATTTGAGGTAGAGTCATGAGAGAGGGGGCGGGGCTACAGGAACCTTTGGAGCCAATGAGATGCGGGTTAGTTCACACAGAGGACAGGGATTGGCTGGGACAGCTGTCACTCATGTCACATCCACTCACTCAGGTCAAGCACTTCAGGAACACAGCATGTGCACACAGTTACTAAAAGAGAAGGAGTTGTTTTCTTTTTAAAGGCTAAATAAACGACAACAGGTCCTGAGGGAAGCAAAGGGATGAACAAAGACACGTGTCGTTTGGATCTGAGGATAAATGAGCTTCAAACAGCAAGCAAATCAAAGGGGAGAGCAGAAAACAAGTGTGTGCGTGTGTGAAAGAGAGAGAGAGAGAGAGAAAGAAAAGAGAGAGGAAGTTCGTCCTGGTGTTTGTAAGGTGCGTGAACAAGAGAAGGAGGAAAATGAAGGAGCTGCATCAAACTAGAGCACATCACAAGGGTCAGGGAGAAAAGAGAGAGAGAGAGAGAGAGAGACAAGATGAGGAGATGTGGAGAGAGAAACTGCGGCGTTAACATGATCTTTACCTTTTTGGTCCACTTCTATTCAAGCGTTGAAATAGAGAGGGGGAGAGAGGTATAAATGAAGAGAGAGAGAGAGAGACAGAAAGAGAGAGAGACAGGCAGAAGGTGTACAGAGGAGAGAAAAAAGAGAAATTTCAGTTCAACAGCAGAGTCTTCCGTTTCTTTTCAAGCTTAAAGGTCAAGTGAAATTTATTAGACATGAGGAGAAACATGAAGAAGAAAGACAAAAGAGAGGGGGACAAAAATATTGCAACAGAAAGAGAGAGAGAGAGGGGGAGAACGAGAGAGAGAGAGAGAGAGAGAGAGTGATGGTATGGTAGGGTAAGGGACAGGAACTAACTATGTCTTAATTAAACGCCACCAATCACTGGTGCTTTTTTTAATAATCTGAAGCTTTATGAATATTCATTAAGTGTTCTTCTGTCTGCCCTCGATCACTCTGTCCACTCTCCATCCCTCCATCCCCCCACCCCCACAAAACAACAAACTAAACAAACAGACGGATTCGCTGCTGAAAATATGAGGTTATTAGACACATTCACATTCACATACGGACCTGTTCACACCAGAGCCGGAAACTACCCAGCTGACCGGGAACGTTGTGGCAAGGTTCTCTCAACGTTCTGAACAAACGTTCTTTCAGTAAGACTAATAGAAAGTTATCTGGTCTTTAATAATGTTCTCAAAACGTTCACGAGACATTGTAGTTGGACGTTTGTAAATGTTAATACTTGTTTCAGAACGTTCAGAGAACATTTAAAAACTAACGTTCCCACAATGTTTGAAGAATGGAATGTTTTCTTAACGTTCACATAACCAAGAAAAACATTAATAACATACTTTGAGCATATTTTGGTTAGCTGGGTAGACACTAATCAACTGAATTCATGTCATTATTTGCAGGAATGTGATTAACGAGTTGTATTTTGCATTATAAACTGGACAGTTCTGGTTCTGGATTCTGATTGGTCGATACAGCGCTACAGTCGTGCTGTAATACAGTAACAGCTGCTGATCATAATATGATTGTTATTTTCGCTGCATGTCATTGTGTGTTCTAGATCATTCCAGGTGAGGAATTTACTTATAATGTTTTAATTGAACAAAATGTACATTTATTATGTTTTAAAAATGAAATATTCTGAATACTTTTTGCTAAAATATATTTCAGAATAATTATTATAGCCTAATAGTATTAATTAATATTTAGATTTAGTCTTTTTAATTTTAATTTGAAAGTTTTAGTAATTTTGTTTTTGCCATTTTTATTTGTTTAAAAATGTTTATTTTATTAATTTCATCCCACTTTTAGTGGTTATTTTTATTATTGTGCAGTGTATTTATATATTTTTTATTTTTATCCCACTTTTAGTGCAATTATTTACAGTCTTAGTTTTAGTTATTTAATTTTAATCTTATCTTAAGTTTTTAGTAATTTTGTTGTATATTTTTTGTCAGATTTGTTATTTTCTGTTTGATTTTTAAATGTCTTTTTCCTTTTCATTATTTTTATTTCAATTTTAATGTAGTTTTATTTTGTTGATTTCATTTTAATTTGTTGTTTTATTAGTTTTTGTTTTGTTTTTAATGTCAAAAATGCAGGAATGTGATTAACGAGTTGTATTTTGCATTATAAACTGGACAGTTCTGGTTCTGGATTCTGATTGGTCGATACAGCGCTACAGTCGTGCTGTAATACAGTAACAGCTGCTGATCATAATATGATTGTTATTTTCGCTGCATGTCATTGTGTGTTCTAGATCATTCCAGGTGAGGAATTTACTTATAATGTTTTAATTGAACAAAGTCAATTAAAACATTAATGAGAATAAAGTCATTAAATTACTAGAAAAAAACTCGTTAAATTTCGAGAAAAAAGTTGAGATAAAATGTTGAGAATAAACTCAATAAATTACGAGAAAAAAACTCGTTAAATTTTGAGAAAAAAGTCGAGATAAAATGTTGAAAATAAAGTCATTAAATTACTAGAAAAAAACTCGTTAAATTTCGAGAAAAAAGTCGAGATAAAATGTTGAGAATAAACTAATAAATTACGAGAAAAAAACTAGTTAAATTTCAAGAAAAAAGTCAAGATAAAATGTTGAAAATAAAGTCATTAAATTACTAGAAAAAAACTCGTTAAATTTCGAGAAAAAAGTCGAGATAAAATGTTGAGAATAAACTAAATAAATTACGAGAAAAAAACTAGTTAAATTTCAAGAAAAAAGTCAAGATAAAATGTTGAGAATAAAGTCATTAAATTACGAGAAAAAAACTCGTTAAATTTCGAGAAAAAAGTCGAGATAAAATGTTGAGAATAAAGTCATTAAATTACGAGAAAAAAACTCGTTAAATTTCGAGAAAAAAGTCAAGATAAAATGTTGAGAATAAACTCGTTAAACTACGAGAAAAAAATCATTAAATTACGAGAAAAAAACTTGTTAAATTTCGAGATAAAAGTCGAGATAAAATGTTGAGAATAAACTCAATAAATTACGAGAAAAAAGTCATTAAATTACAAGAACAAACTCGTTAAATTATGAGAAAAATTTCGTTTAATTTCGAGAAAAAAGTCGAGATAAAATGAAAAAATTATTTAATGAGTTTATTCTCAACATTTTATCTCAACTTTTTTCTCGAAATTTAACACGTTTTTTTCTCGTAATTTAATGAGTTTATTCTCAACATTTTATCTTGACCTTTTTCTCGAAATTTAACGAGTTTTTTTCTCTAAATTTAACGAGTTTTTTCTCGAAATTGAACAACTTTAATCTCGAGATGGTTTTATTTTTTTATTATTGCTTGGCCCTAATCCTCTTCCGTAATAAATGGATTATAACTACTGCATAAATATAATTTAGTACCATAAAATCCCCTAAAAATACAAAACATTAAATAAAAATTTTATTAAATTAAAATATAGTACATTCATTTCATTGAAATAAAAAAAATAGGTACTTTTGGACCAACATGCATAGAGCACCTGAGGGTTATAATATATATTTAGTTTTTGTAATTTTATTATTTTAGTTTTAGTGTAGTTATTTTAAGTTAGAAATATTGCATTGAGTGAAAATATTCAGTCTGAAATATTGAAATATTTACTTTTTATTAGACTTCAGTTAACATTTATTCTGTTTCAATCAATGTCAAGTTTTTTAACAGCTTTAGTTTCATCTTTAGCTAACGATAATAACAACTTGAAGCATGTGATCGACCGCAGCGCAGTTCACTTTCACTCAGTCAGGCTAAATTTCCAATGAGAATTTCCTGAGAGAAAATCATGGGCTGATGTTTATTGTCAGTTCAGCTTGTGTTTGCGTTTGGCTGGTGTGAATAGGCCTTTACATGCCAGAGAAAGTCCAACACAAACACACAGTTTCCTCCAGAGGTTCAGCAGTGTGGCACAAACAGTCTGGTCCCTTTAGACGGACACACACACACACACACACACACACACACACTTGTTGATCCTGTATAAATGGAGAAATGAAAGCATCAGTGTGCATTGCTCAGCAAACCCGTTGTGCAAGTGGAACCTAAAAAATTTCGCCTGTAATTTCTCATCAAAATTTCATCACCATTTAGCTGCAAATCTGCTGCAATGAGGAACATCTCACACCGCATGACACTGCAAAAAAGAAGAAGGGAATCAATGAATGAGCGGGTGAATGAGTGTCAGCGCTCCGCACTGCAAGAACAAACGGTGAGGGAGATTCCAGCGCCGCCCTGCAGGAGGAGACAGAAAACACACCCTGATCCCCACAGCACTACACCCAGCGGAGGAGTGGAGAGAGGGAGCGACTGAGGGAGGAAGAACGCAAACACAGGGATGTGAAGACAGGAGTGAGAGATGAGAACAGAAGACAAGCCTCGTTTATACTGAAGGTGACCGGAAAACTACTGCAAACATTCCCAAACGCACATGATTTCATATAGAAGCATTTTACAGGTAAAAGACGTCAGCTGGCATCTAAACTGAGGCGTGTTTGAGTTCAGACACACAGACGGTGTGAAAACATGTTGAACATGAACTAGTACTGTGAGACTCGACGAGGTGAAGGTGAAGTTCAGTTCATCACTTCTTCACTGCTGATTCCTGCTTGTGTTTCCTCGGTACTGATGTCTGTTATCTGTACTAAACCACAGTATAAACAAGGCTTGAGGAGAAGAGAAGAGAAGAGAATGATAAAGGGTAAAAAATAAAAAAACTTTGAAAAGTGTATGTATGTACGTGTGTGTGTGTGTGTGTGTGTGTGTGAGAGAGTGTGTGTGTGTGTGTGAGAGTGTGTGTGTGTGTGTGTGTGAGTGTGTGTGTTACTCACTGTAAGGGACACACTCATACTGGATCTCCAGGTATTTGTAAGTGCCAGGACAGGGATCAGGAAACACATCTGCCCCGGCGACGACCACACACTGGGTCCTGTTATTACACCTGAAACACACACACACACACACATGATCATCGACTGAAACAGCGACACACACTTTTACAAAAAGGAGCACAATTGTATTTCCAGGAGTCGCCGAAGACGTCAATAAGTAGAAGAAAGACTGATGGTGACGGGTGTGAGTGTCTGAGAGACGCAGCTGTGATCATGTGAACGATCTCACATTATCTCAATTAAATGAAGATCTGCTCATCTAACCCCCCCATGTCTCTCTCTCTCTCTCTCTCTCTCTCTCTCTGTGTGGAAATGGATAGAGTGAAGCCGCATTGATTTGTTCTTCTAGGAAACAGCAGCAGCTCAAACATTGGGGAGACACACTGACGCCAAAACACTCAAACACACACATAATCTCATCCACACACACGTGTGTTCAGACTACATGAGCATATCACATACTTAAAGTGTTTTATATAATCATTATGACTAACACATTAGAGACATTATTTACTTCTGTCTGTAATAATAATCTTTATTTTATATAGTGCCTTTAAAAGTTACATCTCAAAGTGCTTTACAAGCATAAAAATAAATTCAAATAAAAATAATATAAGCATTATACATATAACCAGGCTTGGGAGGGTTACTTTTAAAAATGTATTCTGTTAAACTACTTCATAAAAAAGTATTCAGTAATGTAATCTGATTACTTTTGGATTACTTCAAGGAGACATGTATAAAAAGAAAAAAAAGAAAGAAATGGGGGGGGGGGGNNGGGGGGGGGGGGCAACTTTACTGTAAATAAATTGCATTTTTAAATTTAACTTTAATGATTTCTTCTCAATTTCCGCAAGTTTTTAAATTTTACACGTTCCATACTTTTGAATGGGTCTCAACAATAAAAATATTTTAAAAATCTGATAAATTATCTATTGCAATATTATTATTGTTGTTGAGAGCTTAAAAAATATAAAAATCACATCAGATCATAAACAAACTGAACAAGCTCGGATCAAACATTTCTGTTCACGTTTGTTCTGCTTTAATTTGAATGTTTAGCAATTTGGTTACTTTTAAAACCTATTAAAACTAAACAATCATGTCTCATTTCCACAACTTGGGAATACACAGCCCTGCATAGGGCTATTCAGACATCTAGTGGTACAGTATGGTATTACAGATTATTGTTTTAGTCCTTTGATAAAGAAAGTGTTTTCATTTCTGGAAGGCAGAGTTTGCACCGTAAAACCATGTCGTTTGCATTTTCTTCTTTGAAAACAAAATAGCAGCGAAATTTCCATGAATTGAAATACTGTATAATCAAGCAGCGCTTAATATGTGTTATTATAGCAAAATAATGATTTAGTTTTAAATGAAACGATTGTAATCCTGATAGTATCCCCCCTTTTTTCAAAATGTAACTGTAATCTGATTACTGCGTTTTTTGACGTAACTGTAACGAATTACAGTTACTGGATTTTTATATCCTGATTATGTAACGCCGTTACATGCATATAACACAAATAAATCACATAAAAGCTATCCTGAAAAAAAAAAATTAAAAATTAAAAACAGGATTAATCCTGTCTGATCTCAATGGGAAGAGAATTCCAAAGTTTTGGAGCACAAGAAGAAAAATCCTGGTACCCCACAGAGCATAAACGAGTAGGAGGAACAACTAAAAGACCAGAATCGGAGGAATGGAGATCACGCCTTGGAGTGAAGACATTAAAAGCTGTGACAAGTAATGTGGCGCCGTGCAAGGCCTTGTAGGTCAGCATGAGAATTTTAAAATCAATCCGAAACCTGACAGGGTGTCAGTGCAATGACTCTGAAAGTCATAATGTGCTCACTTGTCCTGGTCCTTGTCAGGATTCTAGCAGCAGAACTTTGAATTTATTTAAGGTAGATTTAGAAGCCCCAGCATTACAGTAATCGATGCGTGAAAACACAAAAGTGTTGATCAGTTTTTCAGCAACAGAGAAGGATAACATGGGACGCAGTCTTGCAATGTTTCTGAGATAAATGAATGAATTTTTAACTGTATTCTGGACATGAGGATCAAAAGTTAAGTTTGTGTCAAATATCACTCCCCAATTTTTTTATTTAGTTTGAAACTGTAGAGCCGAGACTTCCACTTTTAGGGTTCGAGGACCAGATTTATTCATTTGATGGGGTGAACTGATAAGCATGACCTCCGTCTTCTCACTGTTGAGAACGTTTTGAGACAACTAAATTTTTATCTCAGAAATGCAGTGTTCAAGAAAGCCAATAGCTGCATTATCACCAGGTTTTGTATGAATATAAATCTGGGTGTCGTCATCTGCGTAGAAATGGAAGTTGAGACCAAGGGATCTTAAAAGCTGACCAAAAGGAAAGAAGTACATGCTAAAAAAGAAGGGGACTCAAAATCGAACCCTGTGGGACACCAAACTGAACTGAACCAACTTTGGACCGTCATCCACCCCAGGAAGTAAACTGCTTATAGTCTGAAAGATAAGATTTAAACCAGTTTAATACAGTGTCAGTGATAGCAAAAAGGATTTCCAAGCGAGTGAGTAACAGAGAGCGATCCACAGTGTCAAAAGATGCACTTTGATCGAGAAGGATCAAGATTAAAAGACCAGAATCCACAGAATCAACAGGTCATTAGTAACCTTAACTAAAGCTGTTTCTATCTGTCTCTGTCTGCCAGTCTATCCATCCATCCGTCCAATATATACACTCACATACAGTGCCACTTGAAAGTGTGTGAACCCCTTGCAGAATCTGTGAAAATGTGAAAAATTTTAACAAAATAAGAGGGTTCATACAAAATGCATGTTATTTTTTGTTTAGTACTGTCCTGAGTAAGATATTTTACATAAAAGATGATTACATATAGTTCAAAAGACAAAAAAGTAGCTGAATTTATTAAAATATCTCCGTTCAAAAGTATGTGAACCCTTGATTCTCAATACTGTGTGTGGTTACCTGATGATCCACGACTGTTTGTGTGTTTTGTGATGTTGTTCATGAGTCTCTTGTTTGTTCTGAGCAGTTAAACTGAACTCTGTTCTTCAGAAAAATCCTCCAGGTCCTGCAGATTCTTCAGTTTTCCAGCATCTTTTGCATATTTGAACCCTTTCCAGCAGTGACTGTATGATTTTGAGATTCGTCTTTTCACACTGAGGACGACTGAGGGACTCAAACTCAACTATTAAAAAAGGTTCAAACATTCACTGATGCTCCAGAAGGAAACACGATGCATTGAGAGCCGGGGGGTGAAAACTTTTGAATTTAAAGATCAAGGTAAATTGTACTTAATCTGTCTTCTGTGAAACATGAGAGTATCTTCTGTTGCTTCTGAAGGGCAGTACTAAATGAAAAAATATATATATTTAAACAAAATAAGAAAAATGTGGACTTCTTCATCCTGTTCAAAAGTTTTCACCCCCCGACTCTTAATGCATCGTGTTTCCTTCTGGAGCATCAGTGAATGTTTGAACCTTTTTTAATAGTTGAGTTTGAGTCCCTCAATCGTCCTCAGTGTGAAAAGATGAATCTCAAAATCATACAGTCACTGCTGGAAAGGGTTCAAATATGCAAAAAATGCTTGAAAACTGAAGAATCTGCAGGACCTGGAGGATTTTTCTGAAGAACAGAGTTCAGTTTAACTGCTCAGAACAAACAAGAGACTCATGAACAACATCACAAAACACACAAACAGTCGTGGATCATCAGGTAACCACACACAGTGTTGAGAATCAAGGGTTCACATGCTTATGAATGGAGATATTTTAATAAATTCAGCTATTTTTTTGTCTTTTGAACTATATGTAAACATCTTTTATGTAAAATATCTTACTTAGGACAGTACTAAATAAAAAATAACATGCATTTTGTATGATCCCTCTTATTTTGTTAAAATTTTTCACATTTTCACAGATTCTGCAAGGGGCAGCACTGTATACATGCATTCACACACTCATACCTGTGTGACATAATCTTGAACGCGTCTGGCTGGTAGCACTGCACGTTCTCCATCTGGAAGGGGTCTGCGTCACAGATCTTGTCATCTGTGCGGCCGTAGTTGGCCGTCTCGATCATGATGACATCACTTCCTGGGCAGCGCAGCTCGATGGGGTATCCCTCACACGCCAACTCTCTCCTCATCAGACCGAAGGGCATCGCTGCTCGGCTCAGACCTGACGGTCACAAACACGTTACACAATCACATCCTGACGGTTTCTTGACAGGTGTCTGAGGATGCAGAACTTACCTTGTTCGGAGGGAGCAATGTTGCTAAGCAACATAGGACACATCCACAGTAACCACAGTGACAGCGCCATGGTAACGACAGAGGAACGGACAAGGTGAAAGCGGCGGGACAAAGTCAGATGAACCTGGAGAGAGAGACAGACGGGCGTCTGTTTAGTTGGTGTCTGAGAGACAGAGAGATTCAGTCTGATGTCATTCCAGAGAAACGCACACAGAAGATGAACATGAATGAGACGAGAGTAAACCTCATCACTGGAGCCAAACTCACACACACTTGTCTTTTCTGTGCCTATTTCACATTCTTATATTCTCTTACATCCACACATTGATCAACAAGCACAGAGGATAATGAGCTGTACTGCAGCGAGGAAGGTCAGGGCTCATACTATTATGATCGCTGTGTTTATCGACGCATCTATTGATCACCAATACTTTCTGTACAAATGATCACAACATCAGAAGAAACAGCAGCTGAGCGGCTCAATACTGCTTTGTTCCAGTGAACGCTCACGTCACGCCGCAGGCTGATCACGCCAGGGGCCTGAACGCAAGCCTGCAGCCTCAGGAACAGGAAAACACCTCCACACTATCATATTAGGGCTGATATAGACACAGAAGTGGCCAAAAGTGATGTCCGGAGGAGAGTTTTTGTTTTAATGAGTTTGATTAAACTATTAAAATATAAGGAAAATATTTTATATTTGTTAAATATGAGGGAAGCACACTAAACTTGGTTAAGGTTTTTATCTGACCAAATTATTTGCTGTTTTATTTTACTATGCAAAAATAAATAAATAAATTTTAAAAAAAATTTTATTCAGTCAAAAGCAGTAAGTTATTTTCTCTTTTGTTTGATTGACATTAATGAATCAGAGCAGCAGATTTATTAGGCTGCTGTCACTTTAAGACCGAACGCACGGATGCAATATACTGATACACATCCAGTGACCGAATGACCGAAATTAACATGACTTTGTTAATTTTGTTAACTGTCTGATTCTGAAATCCAAAGAATAAATCTTTTGGTCTGTTTTCACCTGAAAAGCAAAGATATGTTTCCATCCACCTATTTTTAAGCGCATTTTGGAATATCGCATAAAAATGTAAATATAAATGCCAAGATATGCATAAAAAACTTTTTTTTATAAATAAATACAATTAAAAATCCTATTTGTCCAATAAGAAGACATGAATTGAACACGTTTACTGAATAAATCGCTCGATGCGCAACAATAAACTCATGTGACTTTGCCTCAGCAGAGGCTGTGATTGGATAACTGGACTAACCAATGGACCAATCGCATCGCAGCATCTCAAATGTTGGTTTGGTGGTTCTAAAACGTCTGAGTGAAAGTCCGTCATCAGAATGATTTGGTTTAATTTCCTTCAGAAGCATCTCACACGAATGTGTTCACAAACACCAGCATCCGAACGCAAGCTCACATGACAGCGTTTATTGTGTTTCGTCTGACGCTCTGAGACCAACTCGTTTATGATGGAGGAGAAAAGAGCCTGATTGAAGAAACTTACATTGTTATTACTGATATTTTGCGGCAGTTTCCCAGGAAGTGATGATTTTGTTTTCTTGAACACATGGGATGGAAACGCTGCTTTATTCGCAAATGTTTTATGTGATATTCCAATTGTGTGCACAAGTTAAATTCACAAGTTAAATTCGCCAAATAAATCGCAATAATCTTTGTGCTTTCATTTATTGTTACATTTTATGTAAAACAAACTGTAGCAAGTGTTTCTTTCAACACACAAACACAATTTTCATCACAGATACACGCGATTACAGTTGGAAAGAGGCAAGCGTCGAAGTTATGCTGTTCATTTCATAAACGTTTGTAAACCCAGCCAGTATAATCACAATAAAAGCATCCAAATTGCAATTTTTAATATATAAAAAGCATCCAATGTGCAAACAATATGAATTATGCACTAAATCCAGCAAAAACTTTGGCACAATCTTCACATTTTTAAACACTCAAGACAGGGATGTAAATTTCATCGAACAGTTAGAAGGACAATAAACATAACATTTCTCAAGAGCAATTTTTGAAGGGGACACAAATAACACAGCCAAAATTTTCCTTATAAGGATAAATGTACACAGAGGAAAGCCTTACAACTATTTATTATTAGTGTAGAATGTGCTCATTCTCAATGTTTCTCTTTGGTTCACTGAAAAAACTTACTAATTGATCAAAATATTCTTCTTCAGAACCATTTATTTATTGCAATATTTTTGAAGTTGTTTACAACCATGTCACCAAAATATGATGAATACACAGCAAAACCCAACACACAACAGTAGATCTGTTAGCCTAATTACAGTTCACAATTACTCAGCATCATCTGTATTAAAGAGAAAATAATCACTTCATCCGATGTTATTATTTTCTCTTTAAAGTGAATAAAATAGCCTTGACAGTCTACTTACTGGAGTTACACAACTGCTGTCTGAAGAACTTTGATCTGCACTTGTGTGTGTAGGAGACGTGCGCGGCGGACCAAACCACTGTGAGGCAAGGGAGGGGGACTCAAAACATTTACATTTACATTTACATTTATGCATTTGGCAGACGCTTTTATCCAAAGCGACTTACATTGCATTATACTATACATTTGTATTTGAGTATGTGCAATCCCTGGGATCGAACCCATGACCTTGGCATTGCTAGTGCCACGCTCTAACCACTGAGCTACAGGAAAGCCAAAACGTTTCTAAACTTAAAATGCCCATTTGCGTTTGTATTGTTTTACTACTTACACAATTATTTTAAGTATATATCATAATGTT
>RJVU01004711.1:594500-609706 GCA_003731715.1 Anabarilius grahami | reverse complement strand
ATTGGATGTGTATCAGTATATTGCATCCGTGCGTTCGGTCTTAAAGTGACAGCAGCCTAATAAACCTGCTGCTCTGATTCATTAATGTCAATCAAACAAAAGAGAAAATAACTTACTGCTCTTGACTGAATAATGTTTTTTAGCTTTAATAAGAATACATTTATATTTAATTCATACAGTGAAAACTATGCAATATCTTATTTTTACGTCTGATACATTTTTTACGAATTCTAACTGTTAAACAAACCTATCGTACCTGAAAAACTTACTTTAATACATACTTTTATTATATTGTATTTGTTCTATTGTTTGTAATTTGCTCTAATAACAGAAATGAGATAAAATAACACAAAATGTTGTGATATACATCGTTATTGTCAAATAAAATTTCTCATATTGTGAAATAAGTATTTGATCATATCGCCCACCCCTAACTGCCGCCCACATTTTTCGTTTGCTATTTGCATAAAGTCGAGAACTTCCCTACTTCCCTAATACCTTTTGACGCTCTTAAAGCTTTCTGAAGACCCTTTCAAGGAAAAGTCCCTTTTAAACACATCAAGGCAGACTGAAGAAATTGGATTTTGTGTCTTCCGAACCCTGTGGTTTGTGTTTTGTTATATTTCTGTTGTTTCACGAGTGTCTGTGTGTTTCTGTCAATCATGCAGGCTGACTGATGCTATGTCCTGATTGGTGCACAGTACTCATCACTTCCTCTACAGAGAGATCTTATGTTTTTGATTGTATAGTATACAGTTTGTGTTAGAAGAGTCTGAATGTGTTGAGACCACTTTTGTTTATTGTGAACGGTTTGATCTGTTTTTGGGTTAGGGTTTAGGAAAGAGGTTCAAAAATCCGGAAGTTTGGTTTATTATCTTGGCCCAGTCAGCTCCTGAATCAAGAGTCCCAAATTAAGCCAATAAATGTATCACTGTTCAAATTGAATGCATTTTTCAGAGTGTTTCCTCTAGACGGGCGTAACATGAAATCTGATTCCGTGTTTCCGTACAGTGTGACTGTGATTATTACCACCGTATGCTCTGGAAAAATAAATTTTTAGGATCAGTAATCCCAGATCCCTTCAGACAGACTCGCACACACATCGATCGGTCGGCGGCTGTCTCCATACGTACAGTAGCCATGGCAACGCTGCAATAAGGGCTGCGGTGGCTCGCATCTCTCGCGCCGTTTCGCTCATTTGTGTTTCTCTCTCTGGATGGATTTTTTCCTGCTATGATCTATGTCTCGTTTCTTTTTCACAGTAACCAGTGCTGCGAAACCCCTGCGGGCTCCGTCTCTATTGATGGTGCTACAAAAATACCCCCTGATCCCCAGGAGACGGGATCAGACGATTTATCACCAGCATTTCCCCAGACACAGCCGCTCGCACCAGGACAAGAGCTCAAATCCAGCCTCAGGATTCATCATGGCCTTTTACTTTATACTACACTTGGTCGTTGTGATTTCCTCCATCTCTGTGTAACTGCGATAGTTTCATGTCTCTCGTCTCGCTCCACACTCTCTTTCTTCTCACATAATAAAATCATGTAGACTCAAATCAATATTACATGTCCATTTATTTATTCAGTAAGTGGCCGTATAATAAGAGGCTCCGCTCCACATCAGGCTCCTGATCGATGACCATCTGAATCTGTTCAATTAGTCAATGAAATTACTGACAAAAATATTCACTGACAAAGTTTTTTGAATTTCAAACAAAAACGAGACCAGAAATACACACCATTATGATAACTAGATAACTATATTATGATATATATGTATTATATATATACAAACACACACTTTTTAAATACAACTACAAGAATTTTGGATGTAAAATATGCACACACAAAAAAATAATGCCAATAATCCAACCACAGTATGTTAAGTGCATCTTACATAGTAACTCAACATATTAATTTTAGATTAGTATCCACTTAAGTGTTAATAATTTATAAACCTTTTATAATTAATCAATGTGTATACATACAAATTATGGTTAAAAATGGATCTGTTAACATTCCAAAGGTTTTGTAATTTTAGCATATTATCGTCAAATAAAATGTTATTCTTGTCAACAAAAATTCTGTGGCACTTTAGTGAGAGTAAAATGGACTGAAATGAATGAAAATTGACTAAATTTAAAGGTAATTTTTGTTAAAAGAAAAGAACTTGTAGTGTAAATCATTAACATTGAACTCAAAATCACTGGATGGGTCATTCTCACAAAACCATTAAAACACCAAGGCAATATTTTATCTTTAAAATATTTAAAGATTTTAAATATTAAACATGTATTTTAGTAATATAAAAAACATCATATAAAAGACAATATTGTTCTCTACATTGAATAAAGAGTAATTTCAACATAGAAATGAATTATTTTTGTATTTTAATGCATTTTTAGCTGAAATTCTCATTACCGCAATGCGTCCAGGTATGTCTGAATGTATGTTGTGTTCTAATTTAAACAAATGTTAAAAAATAAAAAAATTTAAATATTCTAAAAAAGCACACATATATATGGATATGTATAATGTATAATAATAATGACATATAGTGGAAAATATGTCAGATTTCAATAAAATAAAATTAATATTTGGTTGTAAATGGCAGCAGGTGCTGCGGTAATGAGAAAAATCTATCAAAATCAAATAAAATGTTAATTTAAAAATATATATTATTTCAGAGTTTCAAGTGAATAACTGTTAATAATCAATTTTCAAAAATGGGAAAATGTATTAGCTTTCCGAATGGTAATGAGATTTTTAAGGACTTGTTTTGGAACATATGTTCAAAAAGGTGTTAAATTGTCAGTAAAGCTTTTAAAATTAATGATCACAAACACTTCAGACCTTGCTGTTAATGTTTAAAAAGGAAAATAGTTAATGCAAACATTTTAAAATTTTCAGGTTTGAAATCTTTGAAACTAAGACTTCATGAGATTCACTCGGATAAATACAATAAATATAATAGATGGAATAACACACACACACCCACTATATAGTTCTAAATACTATAACTCATACTCTAACAGGACATTTTCAGAATTTTAATAATTAAAAACAAACTTAATTTATTTCATTTTTATTCCATTTTACAAATGACAAATGATGATGTCCCTGAAAGAAGGTATTGACAGATTTAGCTCACTTCTGTCTTCAAATTTGTCCCTAAAATATGGTTAATAGGTACAAACACACACATTCTCAGACTGTCATTGAGGTTCACATTGCCCGATTTTAAACAAATGAAGAGGACACACATTTAGATCCCCACAGCCTTATGGAAATTAGAAACATGATACTGACTAAATGAAGTTGGCTACATATAAACCACACACACACACACACATTTGTGAATTGTGGGGTCATTCCATAGGTGTAATGGTTTTTATACTGTACAAACTGTATTTTCTCTCCCCCTACACTACCCCTACCCCTAAACCTAACCATCACAGGAAACTGTGCACACTTTTACTTTCTCACAAAAACTCATTCTGTGTGATTTATAAGCCTTTTGAAAAGTGGGGACATGGGGAATGTCCTCATAAGTCACCCTCTCCTTGTAATACCTATGTCATACCCATGTCGTTATACACATTTGTGTCCTGATATGTCACAAAAACGCGCACACACACACACAAGCCTCATACGATTGATCAGTCCAGACACAAGTGTCACACTTCAGACCCCATCAACACCCTCAAACACAGAGTTTGTCTCTGTCAGCGAATGAAGTGAAGTGCCCATAACATGGACCGACAGATGAAGATCCAGCCAATCATGAGGCGTCATGTCTGAGGCGTCTCTTATTTCTGTGCCACTGGCTGAAAACACTGCACTGTATAAAACTATATCTAAACTTCTAGTCGTTTTATAATACAGCAGGTGACCTGAAAAATAATGGTGTATGATTTACTTTTTTCACAAATAATTGCGATAAATAACACATTGAATAAATTTTGAAGTAGAAAGACTGAAATTCTCCAATAAACAATGTTTTATTTTCAAACTTAGAAAAATTATTTTGAAAATGGTGCATCTGATGACTTATTAAAGCAGCAGCACACGTGAACAACACATGATTATTCATATCTGGAGCTCAAACTTTAATATTTAATACTTTAATACAACATTAGTACTAGTGCTTGACTTAGTAATGTAGCAGTAAGTCCATGTTCAGGGCACTTTTTCCCACTAATATGTCAAATAAAGCACCGTTTCCAGTAAAAAGTATCAGCAAAAAAAAAAAAAAAAAAATCTACTGCAACTAGGAAAGTCTGTGACAATTTTTTCTATTTAATAAACAACTTGCTCTTCAGAGAGAGCAGATGAAATGAAATGACAAACACTGTCATGTTATCTAGTGCAGTTATCCAATCACATGATCTGTTGAGGCCAGGAATTTATTCGGTATTTCCATTGTAGTTTATGCATGTTTTCTTATCTAATAAATAGATTATTTATTTAAATTTGTATGCACATTGTAAGATTTTATGTGCATCTTAGCATTTCCATCCAGTGTTTTTTTTTATGGTTTTTTAATACCTCAAAATTTGCAAAGAAATACATGGAAGGAAACATATCTACACTTGTGACACCATGTAAAACTGTGAATATTTTAAAAACATTTAATAGTCTAAATACTCTTAATGTTAGATGACATCTGTCTGTCCATCAGAGCTCATGAGTCTCTGTTTCTCTCTCTCCCTCAAGATCACACACACACACACACACACACACAGGATCCCTAATGGCTCAGTGACTTACGCAAATAACACCTTCTACTTCAGTACCGACAAAACACAAGAGACTGACACACCCTCACTCACACACACACACACACAGAGATACAAAAGAAAAAACACATTATCAATTATTAAAAGCAATTAATTATTATTGAAATTAGTTGAAATTACTGAAATGGGTTGTTACCCACCGGCCACTATAATGTGATATAAATTACAC
This sequence comes from Anabarilius grahami, assembly GCA_003731715.1. Classification (NCBI taxonomy): domain Eukaryota; kingdom Metazoa; phylum Chordata; class Actinopteri; order Cypriniformes; family Xenocyprididae; genus Anabarilius; species Anabarilius grahami. Next base: position 604,736 of record RJVU01004711.1, on the reverse strand, counting down.
AATGTAATGACCGCAAAAGAGATGTGCATTCAATTTATCATGCATTAACCAGACTATTATATTCTGGAGAACTAGAATTGGTCACTAATTAAAATTGTATACATGCATTTTTGCTGTCAGAAATGAAGTTAAATTAATTATTGCAAGTCATAAATAAAAAATAACAATCATATCTTCTGTGTTCAGGGTTTATCCCCAAGCAGAATATATTTTATTAAGGTTTAATTAAATTCAGGCTTAATCAATATCAGTAAAATTGAAAATTATTGTGTATGAACGCAACAAATGCATCTTTAATAACATTCATAAGATGTTATTCTGACTGTTAAAAATGAATTTGCCTTCAGGTGTAATTAAATGTCAAACTCTAATTAAAGTCCGGCTGTGTTGCACTTTCCTGGATAAAAGACGCGGTTTATGAGAGCATGTTGTGAGATAACCGTGGACGACATCCAAGGAAATGCTGCTGTCCTCGTCTGTCAGTGTGTCTGAACGGCACGAATTCACTGCCGTGATCAAAACCTGCATTTTTTCGAGCGCTCGCTGCTGGAGCGCCGAGAATCAAACACAACAGAGCGCTTCATCTGGAGAGTTTCCCGAGCCATCAGAGAGCACACAGAGCGCCGGCACGCGTGCGCGCACGGGTAATAATCAGGCTAGAGTAATTGCTATAATTCACCCTCATGCCGAGAAAACCCCTCTGTTCTGCATTCACAATCTGTGTTAGAGACATAAACAAACACACCACTCTCATCAGCTCTGTACACAACACTCACAAACACACACACACACACACACTCGACTGGGGAAACAGAATATACTGCTGCAGTCAATCTACAAGGCAACGTGAAACAGCGTTCGCAACCAATTTTACTTCCGAAACGTGATGTGAAACAAGATATTCAACAAGAAGTGGTTTTATTTCACTAAGGAATTGATTGGTGAAAAATAAGAGGGACTGATGAGGTTCACTGACAAAAAACACTCTATCAAAAACACATTGCAGTCTATTCTTTTTGCTAATGAAGCTGAAAACCAGCCTTAAATATTGTTGTGGTAATTAATGGTAGATGATATACTGATGTATTCAGTCATTTTTTAGATGTGTGACTGATAAAATCTGCTAGAATGCAAACGTATGATAAATATTGTTTAAATGTCAACATGAAACTGCGTTCGCAACCAATTTTACCTCTGAAACGGTGATTTCCAAGTGACACAGGATATTCAATGAGAACTGATATTAATTGGTTCAGGAATCGATTGGTTGGTGAAAAACAAGAGAGATTGATGATGTCAAGTTAAAACATTTAGATGAAACGTCACAAAAAAAACAAAATTTTCTCACATGCACACTGTATTGAAAAGGCATTGCAGTCATTTTGCTAATGAAGCTGAAAAGCAGCATTAAACATTGTTGTTTTAAAATGATATATATTTGGTCATGAAAGGTTTATTCGAACATATTAAATGATTTTAAAATAGTCTTTTTACATTTACCCAGTTTAAATGCATATTGCCCATCGTGCACAGCTGCCCTGAAGCCACTGGGTGGCGGTGCCACTGGGGTTTGGACCCGTCATCACTGCTTGCAGCTATATATATATATATTTTTTTTCCCCCAAGGTTTTGGGGGCTTTTGGGGCCCTTAACGTGCTCAAAAACTCTTGACAATTTGCACATGGGTCAGAATTCATAGCCATTAGAGACAGGCCAAAACTGGGCCACGGGCGTGGCAGGGGGGCTCTACGGCACCCCCTAGAACGGAATCTGAAATAATGGATACATTACTAACACATAAATGTAACTCGGTACACATATAGATCTCATATAGATTATTAAATATTATTTATGTGTGCTTTTTTGTCTGCCATCATGAATTTGTATTGTATCATGTGCATGTTATATACTACTAGTCACAAGTTCGACACACGACTGTATTTGTTTCTCGTAATTGTAAATTCCTTTGATCTAAATGTTTTTGCTTAAACTCTTGAACAGCAGATCTGTAGAAAAGCATAAATTGTGTATAAATATGAAATTAAATTAATAAAACTAAATTACTACTGATTTAATTTGACAATTTGGACCATACGGTGAAGCAAAAGTATTAAGTGCTCAATGAGAAAAAATGAATAAATGTATCCAAACACGACAACTGTGTTAATAAGAGACATATAAGTAGCTTCTGCACTGTAAGCTTCTGTCACCAAGACAAATTCCTTGGCAATAAAGCTCATTCTGATTCTAATTAATAAAGAGATATGATTCTGAAGAGATAATGTGCAATTAGCTAACAATTATAGCAAAATAAACACATAGCGAAGGATCAGGTCTTGCAATGAACCTGTGGTATAGTGTTTTATTTTTAATAATGACTAGCTGACTCCTTTATCACACAGTTACTTACCAAGTTAATAAATACACTGAAGATTCTGCCAAAGAAACAGTTACAACTTAGACATAGAAAAGTATTACAACGTAGAATAAATTTGGCCCAGCAACAAGACTAACAACAACATCACCAATTAGTAATTCTAACAAAAACCAATTTTTGTCAAAAACTAATGGTGAAAAACATAATGATTTTCCTATCTCAACTCTTCACTGTGTTTTTAATTCGGTTGCATAATCCAGGAATAAATTACTGTCTAGACTGACTGAATTACATTAAAGACATTAGGCAGACAATCTTAGAGACCCCAAGAAGACAGACTGACTTATAAGAGTCTGAGAGATCAAACACACATGTAAGCCAATAGAGTTTCTGTACCTCAGGCTATGAAAGCTTGTTTCCGCCACTAAATAAAAAATAAAGAAGGTAATTGCGACTTCTTATCTTACAATTCTGACTTTTTTCTCACAATTGTGAGATATAAACTTGCAATTGCGAGTTATAATGTCAGAATTGTGAGATATAAAGTCCAATTTTGAAGGGGAAAAAAAATGTTTTTCTCAGAATTTCAAGTTTATATCTCACAATTCTGACTTTTTAACTCACAACTGTGTTATAAAGTCAGAATTGTGAGACATAAACTCAAAATTGCGTATTATAAGTCAGAATTGCGAGATTGTGAAAAGTCACAATTACCCTTTTTTATTTTTTTCATTCAGTGGCAGAACAAGCTTCCATATCAGGCAGCACCAAATGAAACCGCAAAAATAATGACCAAAATAATGGTTTCCCTAATGTGTTGAAAGCGCCAAAGAACAGCACCGTTTACACTTACAAATGACTTCTAATTCTGCATATTACACTTGGACAAGAGAATGTATTTTTAACAAGAAGAACATCAAAACCACTGAGAAAGCAAAACAAGAAGGATAAATAAATAATACCCATTTATTTAGTGCTATAATCATAACCACAAATGTTGGAGTGTAAATGAATGACCACCAGCTCAGGGGTCAGTAGACTGTGTCTATGTATTTATCTATTTATGACTGAACGTCTGAGTTCATTCTACCTCTATTATACACAGTTTCTTCATCACATGCAGAATCTACACACTGATTTTCACAATTTGTTTTACCAATAAACAAACAACGGAAATGGAATATGAGATAATTTTCTGCTCTTCATCCACTTGCTTTGACTAGTAACCAGTGTTTTTGCATGTGTTTGTGTTCGAGTCTTTGCTCGCTCAACCATCCGTGAATCTTCACAAGATCATTATGTGCTCCTTTATAAACACTCTCTCTTCTTTATAGATCTGCCTAGTAAACACAGTAACACGCAGATGTTTACTTACACAACCAAGGACAAATGAGGACTAAAGCCAACCTTAAACGTCTCATTTTTTATCATTAGCATAATATTTTCACCAACCAATGACGCCCACTGATGTCCCAGTTTTGTCAGATTCAGCTCACTTCTGTAGACAAATTTATCCTCAAGATTTAGGTAAGTAACCCTGAACACACACTTATCTTTCTAAAGGGGTCATAGACTTTATATAAACTAACTAACACAAACCCTAAAAGAAAATGTCATATTTATAAATCATTACCTTATTTATGAACCATATTCCCAATTGAAGACAAACAAAGGGGGAGTTTTCCAGATTTAGCTCACTTACAGCAATCATATTTTGCGCTTAAATACACACACACCCACACACATCTTTACTGAAATGCAATAGTTCAGCTTGAGATGCAGCGTGTGAGAGAGATGGAGGAGATGTTGGGTGGGGAGAGATGGAGGTCTGTCAGAATGCACCAGCAGTCACTGGCGCCAGCACATTTACACACCACTCACGCGCCGCAGCGTTCAGCGCGCCTTTGGCCTGTAACTCAATTTACATCCAATGAAAAATTACCACAACGTGTGCGTGTGTGCGTATGATATATAGGTCTGTGCATGCACAATGTGTGCTTATGTGTGTGCGTACAGTGATATGTGTATGCAATGATGTGTATTTGTATGGGGCTACTAAGCTATACTTTAGGGATAGGTTTGTCCTCAGATGTAAACTAAATAGTAAAGTAATTTTGTAAATTTGCAAGTAAAATATGCATTTTATGAGGCATTCAGTTTCTAGTTGTACATATACACAAACACACATACAAATATATATTTATATATAGAGAGAATTATGATTATGAATTATGCATAAATGTGAATGAATGATGTGTACAGTGATGTGTGTGTTTGGGATTTAACTGAACACACACTGATAGTCTTTCCTTCATTCATTCATTCATTCTTACCTTCTGGTGCTCCCGTATCCACCCTACATCCTCTCCTCTCCCACTCCTCTCTCCTCTCCTCCCCTATTCACTCGTTTCTCCTCCCGTGTCGCCAGAATGCATCAAGATTAAAATTTAATCAGCTGCCATCTTCCAGACGATAATGGGCCAAAAACATGGTATTTAAAATCCACCTTACAGAATGTCTTCAGTCTTAAACACGCTGGAGGAATAATAAAAACGGGGGAATGATATAATCCAATGTGAATACAGTCTCCTGACCCTGTCGATAAGATAAATTACCATACAATATCAAAAGCATCCATGAGTGAAGATGAGAAACGCTTTGGTTTATTAGTCATTATGAGCACAACAGAAATCCGTCGATTCGACGTCGAACCGCTTCGACTATTCGCGCGTATTTTGTCGCCTTTACGCGATGAACTGTTGATCGTCAAGGGTATTGCAATGAGACGATGAGCTGAGGGTGATCCTCTTCTGGTTGATTGGTGGTTTTCATCGAAAATTAAACACTTGAACAACAATAATATTATCGATAAAGAATCGAGCTGAGGTAAACATAAATTGTAGACTATGTCGTAAAATCCCACAACCATACAGAGGGTGATCCTTGTCTGGTAGACAGGCGATTTTCATCGAAAACAAACAATATGCATTGCAATAAAAAGGAGAAAATGAGTTAAGGCAAAAACAAATGCGTCGTTTGCCGCGGACGCGCCGCTCCCCGTCCAACGCGAGTCGAACAGCGATTTAAAAAACGGTTTAAATCCGACACCGATAATCAACAACATCCGCGACTTTTTGCGCAGAAACCCATCGTGGACATCCGTGACTAAAACCACGGCCTGCGCGGAACGAATCTAAATCACAAATACACGACGACTAAAAACACTGTTTGGCATTTATGCATAAAAAGGCTGCGTTCACATATGCAGTCACCGTGTGTAGGACAGAAAAAATCTCTTCATCAAAACAGGATACTCGGTGGAATATAAAAGAGAAGAGCGGCCAGATGTTACGGTCGTAGTAAAGGATGCAGAAGATCCCAGCAGATATCAACAGATCAATGGAAGATGCGGCTGTCATGGATTCTTCTGCTGCATACAATAGAGATACACCGCTGGCTCTGGAACGGGAGGGGGGGAAAGCGCAGGCCTCGGTGTTTCGATAAAACAATTAACCGGATTGACTCTATTTTGGAAGCGTGTCTGTTCCTGACGGGAGAGAAACGCTATTCCCGTTTGTGCTGGATGCGGCAGGCGTGACCAGGCGGATCTTAACGCAAAAGCTTTGACAGAGAGAACACGAACGCCCTGCTTCATTCCCTCGCGCTCGCTCGCTCTCTCTCTCTCTCCCTGTGCGCGCGCTTCTCTGTATCATATATATAAATATAGTCATGGACATGAATGAATTCTGACATGAATGAGTTCTGTCATTTTTGACTGTCATAAACATCTCAAATTATGTGTTGTTTGACACCATTCAGTGGGGAATTGCTTCTTTGTCTAATTCACTTTTTGTGTTATCAAAATATGCATATCATTTAGCATAGTTTGGTGCAAAATAAAATTATTCTGCTTATGTTCTGATATTTGCCTCTAGAGTTGTCTTGACACATCACGTTTCATCTTAAGGGATTAGTTCACTTCTGAATGAAAATTTCCTGATAATTTACTCTCCTCCATGTCATCCAAGATGTTCATGTCTTTCTTTCTTCAGTTGAAAAGAAATTAAGGTTTTTGAGGAAAACAGGATTTTTCTCCATATAGTGGACTTCACTGGGGTTCAACGGGATGAAGGTCCAAATGTCAGTTTCAGTGCAGCTTCAAAGGGCTTTAAACGATACCAGACGAGTCTTATCTAGCAAAATGATCAGTCATTTTCAAAAAAAAAAAAAAAAATGATATACTTTTTAAACCCAAATACTTGTCTTGCACTGCTCTGCGATGATTCTCGCATTACGTAATCGTGATGGAAAGGTCACGCGTGACGTAGGTGGAAGTACCGATCCAGTGTCTACAAAGCGAATATGCAAAGACTAAGTCAAACACCCTTTACCCAAAAAGGGAAAACAACGATATCGGATGATTTTGAAGTTGGAGGGGAAAATTAGATGTTTTTCACCCTACTTGACCTTTCCAACATGATTACGTAATGCGTGGCGCATCACAGAGCAGTGCGAGATAAGCATTTGTAGTTAAAAAGTATATAATTTTAAAAAAAATGTAGAAAATGAGTGATGGTTTCTCTAGATATAAGTCTCTTATTCCTCGTCTGGGATCATGTAGAGCTCTTTGAAGCTGCACTGAAACTGACATTTGGACCTTCAACCCGTTGAACCCCAGTGAAGTCCAGAAAAATCGTGGAATGTTTTCATCAAAAACCTTCATTTCTTTTCGACTGAAGAAAGAAAGACATGAACATCTTGGATGACATGGGAGTGAGTAAATTATCAGGAAATTTTCATTCAGAAGTGAACTAATCCTTTAAACATGTAATAACTAACATTTTTGTAATGGATTTCATTGTTTGAGATTGAAAGTCTGTTTTGTGACAAGGGTAAAAAACAATCAAATCTATACATACAAGGAACATGAAAAGTGGCAAAAAATAAATTGGAATGGGAAAAAACAAATGAAAGTGTGTCTATGTCTATCAGGTAGTTAAGGTAAGGACGACTAATTTCACTGCCTCAATAATCCCAGTGTCTTCGTTTATCATTTGCGTGGGGAGAGTTGCATTGCTTTCATGCAAATCTCTCTAAAATTTCGCCAGTGCCTCAGTGGTCGACTGGATGATTGTATTTTTGCATGTTGACAAACATTTGCATACAGCCTTATCCACTTAAATAGAATATGTGTATCAATATAGATCAACCACAGAGCCGGCAGGCAAATAAAAAAAACAAAAACTCACCTCAGGACATGTGATGTGAAGTTATCCGCAAGGGAAATGACATCTACTAACCTCCAGGTTTTACACAAGACTCATAGGAAACAATTTCACAAAAATAAACTAAAGATTAAAAAATATATAATAATAATAATAATAAAAAAATTTAACTGAACCTCTCCATTTTCCTTCCTGGTAAATGAAAATGATCAGTCTCAAAAGAGCATGAACTCATTATGTAAATCAGATAATGTAACTTCTAACATCATGTCCTTCCTTTTGTGAATGGTCAGTTTATAACTACAATAACATCAGTCTGAATAAAACTGAAGAGAACTTGTAATCAGTCTGTAAGTATCACAGACCTACAGTATATGTAAAGATGCTCTGCTGGATTTAGAAAGTCTTTTGCTCTCATGCTCTGCTTAACTTAAAACCAAGTTATGGAACACATGACAAAGTTATGTTAAAACAAACACCTATTTTGATTATATGACCTATCTACAGTAAAAAAAAATTCTAAAAATGATCAAAGATAAGCTGTCTGATCATGAGCACTACTTATTAACACATATTTCACCGTATTCAGAGAAAATGCCCCATGCCTTAACTGAAGTGAAATTATGAGAAATCATGACCCACCTGAAATTAATGTTTAATTTATTTTTCCAATGACTTGTAGGCCTAATTAAAGTCAAATAATTCCATAATTCTCCAATTGATATCCAAATACTCAAAAAATTGTTTCAGCAAGCCTTGATTACATATAAATACTAATTTTTAGGTAAGCATCAGCAGAACTTAGCATATTTCCTCCTCACTGCTACCACAGGTGTTTCTCACTGATGTAATGCCACACATCCACCTCTAGATGGAGTCATTCTCTACCTGTCTGTCATGTCATGTCTACAGTTGACTGACTGTTGCTTACGTCCCGCCCCCTAGTGGTTGTATTTTGCATTTTAACTTATAAATTAAGTTATTAACAATACTTTCTCTGACTTTTGCAGAGATTCTGCTGCATTTAATGCCATTATACACTGTAACTTCATTGGCTTTCCTGTACAATGCAAAAAATGATTTTCGAATTTAGTATTTTTGTCTTGTTTCCAGTCTAAATATCTAAAAATTCTTAAATTCAGATGCTTTGACTACACTCTAAAAAATGCTGGGTTAAAAACAACCCAAGTTGGGTTGAAAATGGACAAACCCAGCGATTGGGTTGTTTTAACCAAGTGGCTGGGTTAAATGTTTGCCCAACCTGCTGGGTAGTTTTATTTAACCCAAATATTGTTTAAAAATTACTGTATTTCTTGCTTAAAATGAACCCAAAATATGTTGGAAATTAACATTTATTAATGTGTTTAATAAACAAACATTTATTAATACTTTTTTTGAATAATATTTAAACAATAAACATTTATTAAATTGCTTATTAATAAATGCTCATCTTTTTGATTATTATTGTTGCCTCTAGTAATTATGAGTCTGATTTTTAATTTCCAACCTATTTTGGGTTCATTTTAAGCCAGACATATAGTCATTTGTAAACAATTGTTGGGTTAAATAAAACTACCCAGCAGGTTGGGCAAACATTTAACCCAACTGCTGGGTCAAAACAACCCAATCGCTGGGTTTGTCCATTTTCAACCCAACTTGGGTTGTTTTTAACCCAGCATTTTTTAGAGTGTAGATAAGTAAAATGACATAAGATATTTTTTCTTGATTTCTGAAAAAAAAAAAAGCAAAATGAAGTGAGTTTTTGCTTAAAACAAGTAAAATTATCTACCAGTGGGGTAAGAAAAATAATTTTGTTTCAGTTTGAAATCTTGTTTCTGTCCCACTGGCAGATAATTTTGCTTAAAATCTCAAAATACACCTCATTTACATTTTTAAAGAATGGTGTTTAACTATTGTTTAGTGATAGGGTTGACAACATTAGATTTGGGTCAAAATTCAAAATGTAGTTTAACAGTGACTCTCTAAACTTTGTAGAACAATTCAATTCGATTTCATAGGCTAAACAGCTGTTTGATCATGTTAAATCCTTTTAATAAAAACAGCTAATTCACCTTAACGTAAGTGCGATGCAACCATTATTGTGTTGATCTGCTTCCAGTTATTATAGCTGTACAAAATCTGTTATGCTGCTTGATATTGCGAACTCTTGTTATCATATTATGATCATAAAAAAAAAAACTTAAACACTTGTTTGTAGCGCAAATTATTTTACAATTTACAGCATTTTGTTATTCTTCCTATTATTTACTGTTGTCGCTTATGAATCGGAAGTGCCCACACAATCACAGATAAATTACTTCCACATTGCTACATAAGGTGCCTATTCAGGCTACTTTTCCTTGAATGTCTGGTAAATTCGTGATTCGCAATCCTTTTAATGTAATTTTAATCCCATCCCCTACAGAGATATTTTACATTGCACTGGGTTGCACGCCTTTCATTATGCTGTAAGGGATAATTAAATAAATCCCAATGCTGAAAGGCTGACTGACTGCAATAAATGGCTAAATATCAAATAAAATATGTGGACATAAATTATTATTTTGAAATTATTAGTTATATATGTAACAACAAACAGCCAAAACAATCTGCATAATTTCCAAAATATAGGCT
>RJVU01004711.1:536051-594474 GCA_003731715.1 Anabarilius grahami | reverse complement strand
TATATATATATATATATATATATATATATTTCAAACATTTTTTTTCTCAGTATTTTTTCTTGCCTGGTCGAGATGCATTGAAAGATATAGAAATTTCAAAATAAAACATTTTAATTTTATTCTATGCATTTTTATAAGAAAATCAAATATTTCTAGAGAAATGAGATTTGTTTCTGTTATACTATAGGATACTGATACCTACGGCATTAATGCAAATAGCAAACAAGTCTCAGACAATATTACTCACTTTCTTTCTATTCAAGTGTAAACACTCCCATATATTTCCTTGTTATTTCCAAGAAGTCATTCCAGAACGTCTAAAAGTGTCTGATCATGGCAACAAGCTTCTAAATACAAACAAAATAACTTATTGCTACAGAGCTGAAACTTTAGTCTTTATCCCTACTAGACGAATTTTACTTGGCTATTTTTCTGCTGTAGGTTGTTAAAACTGACACAGATATACTGAGCAGTTAGAATAAAAAACCCCAATGCCAGCATAGAGGGGTTCAGTGAATGTGGTGTTGAATGTGTATATGTGTGTGAGTGTGTGTGTGTCAGAGACGCTGTAGAAGGACAGAGTGCCGGCAGACACATCCACATACACTCCTACTCTATTAGATTGTGGTAAAGGTACAGCAATATCAATGCTGATTTTATCATACCAGACAGTGAACCTGCCCTTAATACAGCTCAAAGTCCATGACTTTTCATTGAGTCCATAATCACAGTCATCACTTCTTCCTTTCCTGCTGATTCCTTTATATGTCATGGCTATATCCACCCAGCCGCTCCATTCAGCCTCCCAGTAACAGCGTCCAGTTAGACTCTCTCGAGACAGAACCTGCTCATAGTTTTCAAATCTCTCTGGATGATCAGGATACGGCTGTGGCTCATCCACAAGAGTTGCCTTTCTGTTCTCATCAGACAGAATGAGTTTGGCATTGGCTGTGGTTGGATCTAGTGTGAGATCACAGGCATCTGAACACAAGATGAGATATTAGAAGTATATAACAGACAGTTTTTAAGCTACGTTGAATAATACATGTTGTGTTTGTAGACCTACATTTTCGCAGTCCTGGTGATATCCTGAAATGTCCTCCGTGATTCAAACTAGACAAATATATACACACCAGACAATTAAAGACTGTCAGAGCAGCAGACACCTCAATAACACTAACACAAACAAATCACTGACTTTCATGATTACCGATCATTACTGATATCTACAACACCTAACCTATTAATAGCTACAAAAGTATTTTTGTCATGTCCATATTTAGATCATTTTAAAATTGCTTTTCTGTACAAATTGTATTGTAAAGTGCGTTTTACATTATTACATACAAAAAGATAATCACAACCGATTTTCGAGTTTGAGTCTTTTGTTTTAAACTGAAATGTTATGCAATGTGAAGAAGTTATACAATTTTGGTAGTGCTCATAGTGCTCAGTCCTAGTCAACTCTTTGTGGGTCAAAAATCAGAGATGTTCACAAGTCCCTGCGGTCAAGTCCAAGTCAAGTCTCAAGTCTTTGAGGTCCAAGTCAAGTCTTTGTTCTATTTTATTTTTTTCAGCTAGTTGTTATTGTAATTAACAGTGTATTTAAATATCAAAACAGATTACTTTTACTTTAAAATTGTCTAATAAAGCACACAAAATACTACTTAAATCATTTTTATTACTTTCTAACTTTATACAAAATTTTACCATTTAGAACCACTTCAGGGAAAAAAGTGCTGTGTATTTTGAGCTATATGAGTTGCCGTAGTTTGCTGTAGATCTCAAGCAATGCTGGAAAATGTAGTCTTCCAGTGAGCGCCTGCGGTAACAACCTGTGTATAGACAAGCATTACAGTAAACAACACGACGAACAACATTTCCTTTTGTGTGTCTCGTTTGTGATAAGGTGATATCTGTGGAAATGAGTCTGACGGACAGGGTCATAAAATGCGCATGCATGGAAGTGCTCGTTCTAACCAAATACAATTTAACATGGTAAATCTGGATATTATATGCATTATCAAATACTTGGGCAACAATAAATAAAAAAATGAAAAGGACATGTACTTCTTAAAAATGGACCACAAGCAAGCCTCTGCAGCTGTGCAACACCGCAGCTTCACTTCGGATTAATTATTTGCTTTTCAAATGAAATGACAAAGTTTATCGCAAGGTAAGGTTTGGCTTTATTGTTATTATTTGTTTTCTAATGGGTGATGAATTCGCGTGCCTTCAGATACGTCACGCGCTCGATGCCTTGTGTGTTTAGAGATGATTTGTGATATTCGCTGCTGCAGCACATATTTGGGAATGAATAGATAGTAAAATGTGATGTTTCGTGCCATCATGTGGGATAGTAAATAGAGAACGTAATCGGGACTGTAACGCCAAAAGACAAAAGTATTTTTCACAAGTCTCTGTCTTCAAGTCCAAGTCAAGTCTCGAGTCAAGTCTCGGGTATTTGTTCACGAGTCCAAGTCAAGTCGCAAGTCGTTGCGACTTAAGTGCGACTCGAGTCCAAGTCGCAGACTCGAGTTTCCATCTCTGTCAAAAATGACTGATAATGTATGTTAAACAAGAAAACATTGTAGTGTTTATTTTAACAGTTAAGAGTAAAACCAATCCCTGCTAAACAGATACACACACACACACACACACACAAACACACACACACACACACAGGTTTGTTTTGCTATCTTAGTGGGGACTCTCCATAGGCGTAATGGTTTTTATACTGTACAAACTGTATATTCTATCCCCCAACACTACCCCTATCCCTAAACCTAACCATCACAGGAAACATTCTGCATTTTTACATTTTCAAAAAAACATCATTTAGTATGTTTATTAATCCATTTCCCTCGTGGGGACCGCTGGCTGGTCCCCACAATGTAGGTGAACTCAGGTTTTTATTACATCGTGGGGCCATTTGGTCCCCACGATGTAATATAAACAAAAACACACACACACACACACACACACACACACACAAACACACACACACACACAAACACAAACACACACACACAAACACACACAAACACACACACAAACACACACACACACACACACACACAAACAAACGTATTATACTGCCCACATACTTGAGTATCTGTAGTGAGCAGTTTGGATCATTGAGTTTGTCATTGAGCAGCTTGACTCCTGATTGTCCTGGGTGATTGTAGCTCAGATCCAGCTCTCTCAGGTGTGAGGGGTTTGAACTCAGAGCTGAAGACACATAACCACAGCCTTCCTCTGTCACCATACAGCCTGACAACCTACAGAGAGTTATGTATTATGTTGCATAAGAATTACACGTTAAAATGTAGAAATCTTTTACATTCTATGGTGACTGCTGAAGTCACATACAAAATAAGATTGAATAAACAACAAACTTTCTGCATATGGGCACAGTACCAAAACAAGCGAGTACTATTTTCCACTTAGAAATTAACAGAATTAACGGTATGAAGCAAATTTATACAGATCCCTAGGGCTCCCTAGCTTTTATTTATTTGAAATGGCCACTTAAACACATAATTTCCCAATAATATCTTAAACATTTTCTAATATTTAACTGTAGTAAAGTGTTTGCTCAAGAAGATTGCTGATACTGGATGCTTGCACGAACCTGAGCAAGGTGCTTATTAAGTTTATTTAAAAAAATGTACCTACTTGTGCCTGTGCTGCTGCTACATGGAGTGAGATGTGATTAAACTATGTGAATTACCTCAGGAATTATTGAAAAATATGTGTACTACTTTTGCATTTATATTGATTAATTATAAATAATAAAAATAATTCCACTATGATATTAAAGGGATAGTTCACCCAAAAATGTAAATTCTGTCATTAATTACTCACCCTCATGTCATTCCAAACCTGTAAGACTTTTGTTCATCTTCGGAACACAAATGAAGATCTTTTTGATGAAATCCATGAGCTTTCTGGCCTCCAATAGACTGCATCACAATTACCACTGTCAAGGCCCAGAAAGGTAGTAAAGACATCGTTAAAATAGTCCATGTGGCTACAGTGGTTGAACCTTAATGCTATGAAGTGATGAGAATAATTTTTGTGTGCAAAAAACAAACAAAAATAACTTTATTCAACAATTTCTTCTCTTCCATGTCAGTCGCTGATGCTGTTGACATAGTAAACACAGTGCAGCGCTTCCAGGTTCTACGTCAGAACGCCAGCTCAGTATTGGCCAACGCTGTACGTGTGAGTAGCACGATGCATGCGTGTGATGCTAACGCAGGAGCTGCCCAATAATGAGTCAACGTTCTGACATAGAACCCAGAAGCGCTACACTGTGTTTACTACGTCAACATCATATGAGAATGACAGGTACAATACACAAAAAGTATTCTCGATGCATTTTAACATTAAGGTTGAACCACTGTAGTCACATGGACTATTTTAATAATGTCTTTGCCACCTTTCTGGGCCTTGGAAGTGGTAATAACATTGCAGTCTATCGGAGACCAGAAAGCTCACAGATTTCATCAAAAATATCTTAATTTGTGTTCCGAAGATGAACAAAGGTCTTACAGGTTTGGAACGACATGAGGGTGAGTAATTAATGACAGAATTTTCATTTTTGGGTGAACTAACACTTTAATAAGCCTACTGTACTGTCTGTAAGCACGAAATAATATGCTTTTGAGCACTTAAAGGGTTAGTTCACCCAAAAATGAAAATAATGTCATTTATTTCTCACCCTCATGCCATCCCACACCCGTTAGACCTTCATTCATCTTTGGAACCTCAAATTGTGTCTCAAACCGCAGATTTGACACAAAAGATTCATAATCCTCCGAAGCTTCATGAGAGAGGAAATATCATTGCTGGCTATGCAGGCCTCACTGAGCCATCGGATTGAAACAAAAAAATATATTTTTTGAGTTCCAAAGATTAACGAACGTCTTATGGGTGTGGAACGACATGAGGGTGAGTAATAAATTACATTATTTTCATTTTTGGGTGAACTATCCCTTTAAATCACTCGTACATGCTCTGTTGTCCATGCGAACAGGCTGCATGAAAATGACGTCACGCTGACTGTCCGTGAGCCAGAGAGGAGCACGGACCATGAAAGTTTACTTTTGGCTTTAGAGTATAAAGGTGAAATACACATGACATTAAAAACACTGACAATAACAAAAAGCACATCCTGCATTCTGATTTTTATACACATACATGATATCAGAAAACTGTAGAGAGCAGTTTTATTATTATTATTATTATTAATGACTTTAATTAGTTAATTAGTTTTTTTATTGTTGGTATCTTTGGCAACCAACTAGAAAGACTGGTAAGTAATG
Source organism: Anabarilius grahami (assembly GCA_003731715.1). Classification (NCBI taxonomy): domain Eukaryota; kingdom Metazoa; phylum Chordata; class Actinopteri; order Cypriniformes; family Xenocyprididae; genus Anabarilius; species Anabarilius grahami. Next base: position 589,144 of record RJVU01004711.1, on the reverse strand, counting down.
GATTTTTTCACTTTTTTCACTTTCCTGCATCACATTTTGAAAAACAAATTATGTTTGAACAGCCCTTAATGAATAACATGAAAAATAGCTGAAATGCAAAATGATTTTTCCCTGTGTAAAATACCCACATTTGGGTGGTGGTGGGTGTGAATGTTTACAAACCTCAGTATCTCCAGCTGACAGTTTAGACTCTTCAGTCCATCAGAGAGCAGCTTCACTCCTGAATCCTGCAGGTCATTGTTACTCAGATCCAGCTCTCTCAGGACAGAGTTTGAGGACTGAAGAGCTGATGACACAATTTCACAGGACTGACCAGAGAGATTACAGCCATGAAAACTGAAAGAGAGTAAAACAATTATTTTCAAATTATTGCATTTCAAAATTCAAAATGACTTTATTTCTTGTGAACATCATAAATGATCATTTCTTTCAGAGAGAACAATGTGTCCCTGCAGAAACATTTTCTTTATTGTAACACTCACATGGCTTTTGTGCAGTTGATCACAGCTGGTAGCAGTCTTCTTCTCCCCTCATCTGATGTGTTGTATTTCTTGAGGTCCAGCTCATCCAGCACCTCCTCTGACATCTGAAGCATGTAAGCAATTGCTGTGCAGTGAGCAGGAGACAGTTTCTTCTCTGAGTGTTTGTCTGATTTCACAAACTCCTGAATCTCTCGGGACAGAGTCTGATCTTTCACTTCCAGCAGACAGAGGAACAGATTGATGGATCTTTCAGTGGAGAGTCCATGTCCATCTTTGATCTTCTCTTTAATGTACTGAGTGGTTCTCCTGATGCTCTCTGAGCTGTTCTCTGTGTGTGTCAGTAGATCCTGTAAGAGTCTCTGATTGGACTCCATTGAGACGCCAAGCATGAACCGCAGGAACAGATCCAGGTGTCCATTCTCACTCTCAAGGGCTTTATCTACAGCTCCTTTAAGCAGATTATGCACCACATCGATAAAGTGCAATGTGTCAACATTTTTTAATACATAATGGTAAAATAAATAGAAAGCAGCAAGAAACTCCTGAACGCTCAGATGAATAAAACTGTAGACTTTCCTCTGATGAATTACAGATTCCTCCTTAAAGATCTCAGTGCAAATCCCAGAATACACTGAGGCGTCAGTGACATCTATGCCGCTCTCTCTCAGGTCCTCCTCATAGAACATCACATTGCCCTTCATCAGCTGTTTGAAAGCCACTTCAGCAAGTTTCACAATCACTTCTCTGTTGGACTGCAGGAGTTTCTCTAGATGTCTCTCTTCATACTTCTGATTCCTCATGTTGATCTGGATCAGCAGGAAGTGGATGTACATTTCAGTCAAAGTTTGAGGGATTTCTGCACTCAGATCTTCTATCAGGAGCTTTTGAAGCACAGTGGATGAGATCCAGCAGAAGACGGGTATGTGGCACATGATGTGGAGGCTTCTTGCTCTTCTGATGTGTGAGATGATTCTGCTGGCTTGATGCTCATCATTGATTCTCCTTCTGAAATATTCCTCCTTCTGAGGCTCATTGAATCCTTGGATTTCTGTCAGACGGTTGATGTATTTTGAATGGATCTGATTAGCTGCTGCTGGCCTGGAGGTGATCCAGATGAGAGCAGAGGGAAGCAGCTCTCGTTTCATGAGGTTTGATATCAACACGCCAACTGATGAAGTCTCAGTCACATCAGAAACTTTCTGAGCATCTGAAAACATCAGTGTCATTCTGTTTTCATCCAGACCATCAAAGATGAACACAACTTGACAATCCTCATATATTTTTGAGTCCAGATCTTGAAGTTCAGGATGAAAGTCCAGCAGAAGTCTGTGAAGACTGTACTGATGATCTCGGATCAAGTTCAGCTCTCGAAATGGAAGCACAAACATGAAATCTACATCCTGATTGGCTTTTCCCTCGGCCCAGTCCAGAATGAACTTCTGCACAGAGACGGTTTTTCCGATTCCAGCGATGCCTTTAGTAAGAACAGTCTTGATTTGGTCTTTCTCCTCACATCCTGGTTTAGATGAGGCTTTAAAGATGTCATTGCAGTAGATTGGAGTGTCTTGTGAGTGTTGTGTTCTGGCTGTTTTCTCCATCTGTAAAACCTCATGTTCTTCATTCACTCCTTCACTCTGTCCCTCTATGATGTAGAGCTGTGTGTAGATCCTGTTAAGGAGGGTTTGATTCTCTTGGAGTTTGTTTCCCTCAAATAATCTCTCATACTTCTTCTTCATGCTGGTTTTGTGCTGGTCTTTGACTCTCTGTAGTCCATCATCTACTGGTTTCTGCAGGTCTCCAGTCTCCTCCTGCAGGGCTGTTTGTGTGTAACAGTGAGCAGAACTAGATCCTCTCATGTTTTTGTGTGTTCTGGATCTCTTTCTGCACTGAGAACAGTCTTTTGATGATCTGGACTGATCCTTGTACAAACTGTGACAGGGGAAAGAGACCAGATCTCTGCTCACAAATGCAACATCTGGATCAGGGGCCGTATTCACAAAACACCTTAAGGCTAAAAGTAGCTCCTAAATTGCAGATTTAGGAGAAACTCTTAAAAATAATGGGTGTGTCAGTCCTAATTTTAGGAGTCCTACATTTTTGCTCTAAGAGTATTTTACAATGCATTTTAACGCTAAAACTAGCTCCTAAATCTGTGAAACATTAGGAGTAGTCAAGAGGACTCCTAAGTCACTAAGACCAAATCACAAACATTCATAATCCACCTAAAGACACTGTACACCATTGAGGCAATAACGATAGAGCCTTAGGTGCTGAACTTTTTCTTCATAAATGCAATACATTTTGATTTATAGATTTGAATCTATGATGAGGCACCAAAAATAAATCTTTAACAAATAAATAAATATTGTCCGATTACCTGTGGCAGTGGTTTCCATGAGTTCACACTTACAAATGATTGAATAGAGTAATGAAATATATAATAAACATATTTGGTGTACTGTCCAAGGGGATCAATCCGAGCTTGGAATTTAGCCCAAACCCAAAGTTCTCCCCATATCCCCAGCCGAGAATGAGGGACGGAGTGGCTGAGGGATGCAGAAAACTGTCAGAGTAACTATAGGCGAGTCGGCTCTCTTCTCTGTATATATATTTCTCCTCTCGTGTCGATTAGAGAGAATGTAACTGTATATACTAGTTTAATTAGTGACACTTAGTCTACATTTTAAAACCTTTATTTGAATATGGCAAATTTATTAAAAAAATATATTTATTTGAATATGGCAACATTTGTATTTTAAAACCTTTATTTTTAATATGCAAACATGACACCTCATTCTACAATATTTCTATGATTAAATGGCTGACTCCTCCCCCATCAGCCAATCACTGTGTGTATACTCCATAGCAATGAAGTCAACCCCGCCCTTACTCTTAGCTTATGACTTCTCTCTATTCCTTAGTAAAACTGTGTCTCAGCAGCGTTGTGAATAGGTTTTAAGAGAAAACTCTTAGCTAAGAACTTTTACTGCTATTTAGGAGAACTCTTTGTGGTAAGATAACATTTTTTGTGAATACAGCCACAGATCTACAATGAAAATGGAAAACATTTACTTTAGTCAATGTCCATAAATAACTTTTTAAATAGCACTATTGTAATAAACATTACAGTGAAACATTAAGTATGACATCACATGCAATTTAAAACATCATTGCGATCGCCTGAAAACATCTTCATATTTGTATTATCTCCATGTTAGAATACAGGATATGAAGATGATTCATTAAGATATTAATTTCACTTTAAACTTCAGTAAAATAAACTTCAGTAAAATGAACATGTGGAAACCTTGTCTAAATCATATCCATAGCTATAGATGGAAAACTATTACCTTGAAACCTACCTTGAAATATAGTGATCATAGGATTTTCCGTGTCTGTAATTGTTTGTAAGATACTTCTGTATGTTTTACTGTCAGTTCCAGTCTATTGATCTGTTCTTCCTGTTTCATAAAAAAGCAATCACGAGGAGTGTCCTTAAAAAGACACAAAAGGCTTGCGCAAAAGCTGGAAATGTCACCAGTTTTTGTTCCTGTTTCTGTTCCTGTTTCAAACCTTGTAGCATTTATATGTGTTGATCAAGAGCCAGTGTGTTTACTCAAGTTCTGTTCCTCTCTTTATGGTCTATGGTCCAACAGAGTCTGAGTATTTTCTAATGTGGATTTCTGCTGAGCTCATACATCTTGTTTTGCGGCGTGTATTTTGATCTTAACACCTTTTAACCTTATTATTTATTATTCTCAGGTTAGGTAAAGTCAGTCGAGTCTGGCCAAAATTATAAGCATTTTAAATTACTTACAATTTGGTCAGAAGACTCCTCTGTGGTACGTTCTTGTTCAAAGTCTTAAAACACTATAAATCAAGCCAAGGTAGGCAGCTTTTGTAATCAATTACATTTCTTTTAATTGGTTACTTTTCTTTTTATAATAAACAAAAATGTAAAGGCAAACAAAACTTCATCATTAAGGTATAAAACAGTAATCACTATTGAGTCAAAGGTGTAGTCAGCTCTGGGCTTCCCATCTTCAGCTTGGGGTTTCTTGTCCTCAGCTCTGGACTTCTAGGCATCGGGGTACTGACGTATCAGTAGCCGAAGAGGCAATCAACACATCAGTCTTTTATACTCCCGTTGTTTATTGCAGACGTTGGGTTATCTTCTTGATTGACGTACGTTGTAACTTTCCCAAAGTTTCCAGATCCTTCTCAAGGCCTCGCAGGTGCAAGCTGTCTGGCTTTTGTGTCCTTGAACTCCAGTAAACTCAGCCAAGATGGCTGATGTCCTTATAAGGTTCTAGGAGTAGAACCACAGTTTTCTGTTTCCTTGAGTGCACACATAGAACCGCACACACTTCTGTGTGCTAGCAGTCCAGTTCTGCTCCTCCTTCTCATGGACAGGCACACACACATATCTAACAATAACTGTACATCTCTGGCCATGCAGTATAATGCATTTCTTAGAAACAAACAAATATAAATAACAATATGTGACGATGAGATGTTTATGTATTTATATCGTCACCAGTTCTGTGTGATATACAATCCTTGCATGATTTACATCAATTATTTCCACACTCAGACAATAAAACCATTTATATTTTAAAAGTTTAGTTACCTTTGTCAGTCGTCATGTTTTGGTAAGATGGCATGAACGGGGGAATGAGGACACTGTGGTGGATGTTCGGTGATAGGTGCACATATCAACGAACATCACAACACGCTTCATTTAGCAGTTCAGTTTACATTAAATAAGGACATGACACATTTGTTTTGTTACTATACCGTTTATTTGTAAGATTGAAGAGTAAAGACGATAGCCATTTTCTTCTGCTCTGGCTTAGATGCTTCCATTAACTTCCTGGTTGGATCGGGGGTTTCCCAAGGGGAGGGGCACTTTCAAAGTTGCACATTTAAAGGGCTGGAATGAACCAATTGTTTTGTTTTTTTGGGGTTTTTTTTCAGGTGTTTTCTTTTGACAAATGAACTGAATAAGAAAACATGTCTAACTGTTATCCTTATTAATTGTATTTTCTATATCTGTTTATTTTCTGTTGCAATGGCTGTCCTGTTCTTCTTTTAACATGAGATTATTGTTCTTTTTTTATTATTATTATTAGTTTTTTTCTTTATGCTGTCTGACTAAAGAGTTGGTATAGTCCACTTACTATTCTGGCGGGAATTTAAGATATTTAAGCCAGACCTTTTCAGCCTTTAAGAAAAGAGGGGTCAGTGAGTAAAACTGCTGGTTACATTTATGCTGTTTAAGCAAATTTACTTTGTTCTTGGTAAGATAGAACAAGTGTATGCTGTGTAAAGTGTTTGTAATATTTTTTATTTTTTTTGCTCATTTATTGTTTTTTTTTCTTTATGCCTACTCACTTATTTGTAAATATCACCCTAGCTGTTGCTGCTTGGATAAATAAAAAAGCGCTCTTTGGATTATCCTGGTGTTCGCCTATGCCTTCCTATCATCTCTCTTGGTCCCTAACGGCATACGCTATGATAAATAATATTGTAAGCAATGCCTAATATTTAATACATTGGCCAAATGTGTAGCAACAGACATCCAAAATCTTAACAAGGAGGCAGGGTAATTGCAATTTCTGGATATAATACAACAATCTGCAAAACAAAGCGCTGTTGTGTCTGATGTAGCATGTAAGATCTTTATTTGACTTTATAATTCATCGTTCAAATTATTTTGACTTGCAAATGTCCAATTTCAACTCCAGGTATTCCTGATCCTGCTGGCACATGAGTGTCTATTATAAGCTTAAAGTATGTAAATATAAGTATTATAAATACATATTGAAAGAAACAATGTAAAATCAAATAAGTAGTTTAAAACAAGTCTAATTTCAAATTTTCATTTTCATCAAAAATAGATCAATTTTTGAAATATCTTATTAAAATCCATCTCTGTCCAGAAGAGGGCGCTACATGATCATCAGATCATCTATCCATGGCTATGCCAATTACGTCTCTTGCGTTAACATTCATATTATCTTAATTTTTTTATTCAAATGGTGATCAAATAAATGAAATTCCATTCTAATTACAGTTGAATTAATGAGCAAACTGGCAGTACAAATAAAACTGTGTGGTGTAAGACTTTGCATACACTGCTCGTTTCACTTGACGGTTTTGCGATTGGTTCAAGTTGATCACGTGTTGACGAGCAAATTTGCTTGGTTTGACTTTTATGTGAGTTGTGCTTCATACATCTCTACACTACATTACAATATAAAATGATTGCTCTTGTAATTTCAGGTAAAAAAAACAGACCACACCTTTACAGTAATCAAACGGCAGGAACTACATCTGGAGGAACCAGTTTACGGCTTTTTTCTTTCACAGTCCACAAACCAGTTCTCATGACATAGGCCTACTGTTCCAATGCCCTCCTGCGATACTTTTATAGCTCTGAACGGTTGAGTAGACCAGCTGAACATTTCTTTTCTGAGTTCAACACTAAAAGGCTGTAGCAGATCATATGAACATTTAGGTGTTTTTTTTTTTTTTTTGCCTTACAAAATCTCCTTTCTGACAGTCAAGGAATGAAAGCTGCTGAGTTTCTTCAGATATCAGAGTATTTTAGAGAGGAGATTGACAGATAAAAAAGTCCCAGTCATAGTCAGTGTGTTTATAACCCCTCCACGATAATCAATTCCCACTCCCTTCAAGCCTTTCCCACAGAACTGTTTAATTGTAAACAAACAACATATAGTGAGTTAGTTTTAAAGAAGCTTTGCATTTATTTTTTATTTATTTTTGTTTATACTGACAATAAGCCAACAAAATACAGAGCCACATTTCAATAAAAAGAAAAGGAACATACAAGGAAACAAACTACGCATCTAAAACACAAACATTGGTTGGAAGTGCTGGCTAACCACAATAATCTAGAATATGTAAAAAATAGAAACAAGCCTGAGAGGTTAGATGAGTTTCTTTATTTACAATTGTTTTTAGCCTAAGCAGTAAAACCTGCTCTTCCCTGTGTTCATGAGAATTCACAGGTGAATGCAGAACAAGAGCCACCATCTATGTCTGAAAATCAGATTAAATGGAACTTCACTGAGATCCACAGAGCTCAAAGATTAAGCTTAAACCTGCAGAATGTGATTTAGACTGTAAAATAACTATGATTTTACATTGTTTTGATTGATAACTCAAGTTCAGTGATATATGCCTGAAGTGCATCTCAATACAGAAAAAAACATTACTTTTATGCTATTATGACTGACCATATTAATATTTTAACATTCATGCTTTACAGCTTGTTTTTCTAAATGTTTACATGAATTACATTTTGTTAGTTTTACATTGTTGTCATACATTATTATTGTGATCCACGCAAGTTTCATAAAACTTTTCCGCTTTTATATGGCCAAAATTATGATGGAGGTAGAATGCGTTGTCAGTTGTGTGTGTCTGTTGTTAAATCTGGCAAAGAGTCAGTTCAGACTCAAAAACCTTAAATCCAGCATAGAGGGGTTCAGTGAATGTGGTGTTGAATGTGTGTAAGTGTGTGAGTGTGTGTGTGTCAGAGATGCTGTAGAAGGACAGAGTGCCAGCTGACCAGTCCACATACACTCCTACTCTCATAGATTGTAAAGAAATTGATCCTTCAGTTTGTATTTTATAGCTTATATTATTGTGCCAGACAGCAAATCCTTTACTATTGCAGAAAAGACACCATGATTTGTCATTGTATCCAAACTTACAGACAGTCCCTTCTTTCCTGCTGATTCCTTTATAGGCCACTGCTATACGAGCCCAACCAGTCCGTTCAACCTCCCAGTAACAGCGTCCAGTCAGACTCTCTCGACACAGAACCTGAGGAATATCAGCAAATCTCTCTGGATGATCAGGATACGGCTGATGATTGTTCACATATTTGATCTTTCTGTTCTCCTCAGACAGGATGAGTTGAGTATTTGCTGTGTTTGGATCCAGTGTGAGATCACAGGCATCTAAAGACAAGACGACAGATAAAAACAGTTTATTAATCTAATATGTTTCCATTAAATGTGCAAGAGTGTGTCAGAAGAAAAACCTACACTTTCGTAGTCCTGCTGTCATCATGAACTCTCCACCATGATTCACACTATAAATACACAAATACATATTAATGTGGGTATGCATCATGTACACAAAGGTTAATGTATCAGACTGCCCCGCATACTTGAGTATCTGCAGTGAGCATTTTGGATCCTTCAATTTCTCATTAAGCAGCTTGACTCCTGATTTTCCTGGGTGATTGTAGCTCAGATCCAGCTCTCTCAGGTGTGAGGGGTTTGAACTCAGAGCTGAAGACACATAACCACAACCTTCCTCTGTCACCATACAGCCTGACAACCTACAGACACACATAATCAGACAGATTATCAGCAAACTGACATCAACAGACTCATCATCTACAAACACACATAAACATGAAGATGACATCATCTGTAAAGCTCACAACTCTCAAACACCTGAGGAATCATTGTTGATCTCACTCATTTAAATTATTATTATTATTATTATTATTATTTGTTTTAAACCAATAGGCACATCCTTACTGGAGCTCTCACATAATCAAGGGAATAATCAGAAATGAAACCAAAGATTAATCATGAAAACAATAATCAGTCATGATGTCCAACACCTCACGCCCCCAACCCCAACTGTTAGTCAACTAAACGTCAACTAAATGTTAGTCAACGAGAAGAGGCTTAGTCAACCAAAATTGTATTGACTGGCTAGTCTCAGAAAAAAATCTCAACAGGAAGTGGCGAAGTCACATAGTCCGTGAGGGACAGATTGTTAACGTCAGGTCCTTGTGGTAATCACAGTATGTCAGGCAGGAAATACGCATCAAATAATAGCGCAAATTTTTTCTAGGTTAACATTAGAGTGAGTGGCCGTGTAAAATTATTGCAATTATCAGGCACATATCCAAGTGTTTATGTGAAGTATAGCGCGCATACTGCATGACATGGAGGAGTCCGTGCTTTATTTAGTAAAATAAAGAAAAACAAACAGGGTGCGCTTTCTGCTGTCTCTGTCTCTATGAACTGGAGCACGTCCCAACAATGAACCGAAACTCACTGACGACACTGACTCAGAAAACACTAGTTTATCATTAAATAATTAAAATATATTCTTTTCCCCCCAACACATTCATAATGGGGCAGTCGTGGCCTAATGGATAGAGAGTCGGACTTGTAACCCAAAGGTCATGGGTTCGAATCTCAGGTCCGGCAGGGATTGTCGGTGAGGGGAGTGAATATCCAGCGCTCTCCCCACCCTCAATACCACGACTGAGGTGAGACCCTTGAGCAAGGCACCGTACCCCCAACTGCTCCCCGGGCGCCGCAGCAATGGCTGCCCACTGCTCCGGGTGTGTGTTCACGGTGTGTGTGTGTTCACTGCTGTGTGTGTGCGCACTTGGATGGGTTAAATGCAGAGCACAAATTCCGAGTATGGGTCACCATACTTGGCCACATGTCACTTCACTTCACTTCACTTCACTTCATAATCATTACTTTACCGGTGCTTTGCGGCAAGCTTTATGCGTGAGCTTGAGCATGGAATAGGCTATATATTACACCTACTGTATATATTTTAAAGGATGGTTTAGTATTTTATTAATTAATTTAATATAAACGTGCAATTAGTTGACTAATGACCTAAATGAATGAGTGCTAGTTGTCATGTTCCCTGTCTGTGTCCCCTGTATATCCTCTGTTTGTGCACCTCATGTTTCCCTGCTGCTCCCCTTGTTTGTTACCATGGACACTTATTGGACCACACCCCCTTGTTAACTTGTTATCTTGTTCCTGTACCTCCTCTGTGTGTGCACCTCATGTTCCCCTGCTGCTCCCCTTGTTTGTTGCCATGGACACTTATTGGACCACGCCCCCTTGTTAACTCGTTATCTTGTTTGTGCCTGTGTATAAATAATCCCTGTGTTTCACTCTTGCCCTGCTGAGTATTGTTAGCCTTGTATCCTACCTTGTCTTCATGTGCCTTGTTCCTTGCCTAGCCTAGCCTAGCCTGTGTTTTCACCCTGGACTGTTTCCTTGTTTAATGATAATTTGCTGCCCGCCTTGACCCTTGCCTGTATTTTTGGATAACCCTTTTGCCTTGCCTTCTTGTATCTGTTTGCTGGTGATCGACCTACTGCCTGTTTGACTACGCTCTTCTGTAAATAAAGCTCGCATTTGGATCTCCCACTCCGTTGTCACATCCCATATGTCACACTAGTTGACTAGAAAAATATTTAGTCTGGGGCCAGCCCTTAATAAATAAATAAAAAACTGGGAAGAGGGACTCTTTTGTTTATGAAAGTGAAAAGCGCTAATTGATGAAGATGCCCTTGTTGTTTGTGTACAGAAACCAAAAAGTCCATTTTAGCGAATCAGCGCACAGTATTCAGGTCAGGTGGCAAGGCTTCTAGTCGCACTTTAGTCAGACAGCATAAAGAAAAAAACTAATAATAATAATAAAAAAAGAACAATAATCTCATGTTAAAAGAAGAACAGGACAGCCATTGCAACAGAAAATAAACAGATATAAAAAATACAATTAATAAGACGCACTAGCTGAAGGGAGTTTCATCAAAGCTGACTAAAAGTGATCGAGGATTTATAGTTTTGACTTCTGCAAGTCCTTGTACACCATACACGTCTTACATGCTGAACCCTTGTTTGTCCTTTTGCGTGTGTGTCTCTTCTCTGTGTGTCTGCGTGCGCGCACGTGCGTGGATGCATGTGTATGTGTGAGTGTATGTGTGCACCGATTTGTGTGTGTATGAGGTCCGGTCTGATTCGATTAGTGTGTGTGTATGAGGTGTGTGTGCGCGCGTGCACAGTGCATGGATGCATGTGTGTGTGTATGTGTGTGCCGATCTGTCAGTGTGTGTGTGTGTGTGCACATGTGTGTTTAAGTGTGTTTTAAATGCAATTACAAAGCAATTACTTGGTTAATTTTAAGTCTGAAACATGAAATGTGTAGATATCTGCTTTTGCCAAAAACTAACTTTCAATGAACTTTAATTTTGTAAGTTGCCTGTATTTTTTGAAGTTATTATTACTTAATCAAAACAACCCAACTGCAGTTTGATTGATATTACTTGGAATGCACAATAAAAAAACATGATTTGTGAGAATTAATGAAAATGGAGTTTTGCAAATTAACTCTTCTTTTATTAATGACTAATGCTCTTACACACCTTAGTATCTCCAGCTGACAGTTTGGGCTCTTTAGTCCATCGGAGAGTAGCTTCATTTCTGAATCCTGCAGGTCATTGTTACTCATGTCCAGCTCTCTCAGGACAGAGTTTGATGATTGAAGAGCTAATGACACAATTTCACAGGACTGACCATTGAGATTACAACCAGCTAAACTGAAAGAGAATAAAACATGAATTGATTTCATAATCTCTTTATACAAGCAGTATTTCAATAATATTACCTTAATACATTAGAAAATAGATTAAGACATTGGAAAAAAATAATGAAAACATACTTACGATGTTTTACTTGGCACAACAACAGAAACCGTAAATGCATTAAAAAACTGTTCATAGTAACATGTTGACTTAACACTAACAGGGCTTTTCTGCAGTTGCTCACAGCTGGTATCAGTCTTCTTCTACCCTCATCTGATGTGTTGTATGTCTTGAGATCCAGCTCATCCAGCACCTCCTCTGACATCTGAAGCATGTAGGCGATTGTTACGCAGTGAGCAGGAGAGAGTTTCTTCTCTGAGTGTTTGTCTGATTTCACAAACTGCTGAATCTCTCTGGACAGAGTCTGATCTTTCACTTCCAGCAGACAGAGGAACAGATTGATGGATCTTTCAGTGGAGAGTCCATGTCCATCTTTGATCTTCTCTTTAATGTACTGAGTGGTTCTCCTGATGCTCTCTGAGCTGTTCTCTGTGTGTGTCAGTAGATCCTGTAAGAGTTTCTGATTGGACTCCATTGAGACGCCCAGCAGGAATCGCAGGAACAGATCCAGCTGTCCATTCTCACTCTCAATGGCTTTATTGACTGCACTTCTAAAGAGATTATGCATTAAATAAAAAAACTTAAGGGTGTCCATGGTGCTGCTTAAATAGCAGTAAAACACATGGAAAGCAGCGAGAAACTCCTGAACACTCAGATGAATAAAACTGTAGACTTTCCTCTGATGAATTACAGATTCCTCCTTAAAGATCTCAGTGCAAATCCCAGAATACACTGAGGCGTCAGTGACATCTATGCCGCTCTCTCTCAGGTCCTCCTCATAGAACATCACATTGCCCTTCATCAGCTGTTTGAAAGCCACTTCAGCAAGTTTCACAATCACTTCTCTGTTGGACTGCAGAAGCTTCTCTGGATCTCTCTCTTCATACTTCTGATTCCTCATGTTGATCTGAATCAGCAGGAAGTGGATGTACATTTCAGTCAGAGTTTGAGGAATTTCTGCACTCAGATCTTCTTTCAGGAGCTTCTGAAGCACAGTGGATGAGATCCAGCAGAAGACGGGTATGTGGCACATGATGTGGAGGCTTCTTGCTCTTCTGATGTGTGAGATGATTCTGCTGGCTAGATGCTCATCACTGATTCTCTTCCTGAAATATTCCTCCTTCTGAGGCTCATTGAATCCCTGAATCTCTGTCAGACGGTTGATGTATTTGGAGGGGATCTGATTGGCTGCTGCTGGTCTGGAGGTGATCCAGATGTGAGCAGAGGGAAGCAGCTCTCCTTTCATGAGGTTTGACATTAACACACCCAGTGATGAAGTCTCAGTCACATCAGAAACTTTCTGAGCATCTGAAAACATCAGTGTATTTCTGCTTTCATCCAGACCATCAAAGATGAACACAACTTGACAATCCTCATATATTTTTGAGTCCAGATCTTGAAGTTCAGGATGAAAGTCCAGCAGAAGTCTGTGAAGACTGTACTGATGATCTCGGATCAAGTTCAGCTCTCGAAATGGAAGCACAAACATGAAATCTACATCCTGATTGGCTTTTCCCTCGGCCCAGTCGAGAATGAACTTCTGCACAGAGACGGTTTTTCCAATTCCAGCGATGCCTTTAGTAAGAACAGTTTTGATTTGGTCTTTCTCCTCACATCCTGGTTCAGGTGAGGCTTTAAAGATGTCATTGCAGTAGATTGGAGTGTCTTGTGAGTGTTGTGTTCTGGCTGTTTTCTCCATCTGTAAAACCTCATGTTCTTCATTCACTCCTTCTCTCTCTCCCTCTATAATGTAGAGCTGTGTGTAGATCCTGTTCAGGAGGGTTTCATTCCCTTGGAGTTTGGTTCCCTCAAATAATCTCTCATACTTGTTCTTCATGCTGGTTTTGTACTGGTCTTTGACTCTCTGCAGGTCTTCAGTCTCCAGGGTGTGTGTCTGCAGGACTGCTTCAGTGCTGATGTGAGTCTGATAGTGGGATGACGAGGATGCAGATCTGATAATCTCATGTATCTGTCCCTTGCTGAATAAAGAGCAGCAAAAAAGACAATGACAGCGATTACTTTGACAATTGGAGACCATCAGAAATATTTCAGCTATCACATTTAGAGTTATTTCGTTGAACTTCTTAAATAATTATTAATCTGCGAATGCACTACAGTAAATTAGCAAATACAAGTTTATACTAACAAAGAATCTGAGGTCTCAGCATCACCGAATGCAGGGGGATGAAGGATCATGGATGTGTTACTGTTCATAGACACACCACTGGGTTCTGGAGACTCTGATCTCTGTCTCTGCCTCTTGCTGATACTAACAAAAGAAAAAAAAACATTTACACATACTCTATATCTTGAATGCCTGTAGATTTACATTTACAAATCAAGAATTCAATAAAGTCATTAAATAGCATGGAAAGTGTTGTAATACAAAGTTACAAAATTGTTCAGACTGGGTGGATGATAAGGCAAAAAATATTATATCATGATTTTTTTCAGACAGGATCATGATCAATGATCTCATAAAGATTCTTTTTCATGTTGGTTTCAATGAACAGTAAAAACTAGTACTACTAACCTAAGTAATTTAATTAAAAAGTTTTCAATCTTATAGAACTAAATAGTCAGAAGTAAACGTGACAGCTAGGCGCCTGTCACTTTAAGACCGGCATGAATCTAATATATTGACACATCCCATTTTTCTCAAAACTGTTTACTTTCACTTTGGACATAACAGATTGTGTTTATGAAAACAATCGCCAAGGCTGCCACTTTAAAATTTGTGTGTGTATTTGACATTTTATATATATATATATAAAGTCCTGCTTTTTACGTTCTCATTCATCTATGTTTCTTTATCACTCTAATGTGTTAATAACTTCAAACAGTTATGCCAACTGCATGGATACTGATTTAAATAGGACACGGTCTTGCAATCCACTTGAAAAATTCATTGTGGACATCTTTAACATTGATTAAGATATAAAATAATCAGATCGCTTAATCATAATCGCTTTCCCAAAGCTTTACTTCCACTGTTCCTCACTTTTTCTTTTCACTATATTTATTCTTTAGACTTTAGACTTCTAAAGTCTGTTTCTGTGATGAGGATTCTGGACTGCACTGTGTATTTACATTTATTAATTTGGCAGACACTCATTTCCAAAGCAACTTACAGTACACTACATTCAAGACATACACTTTATAAATCCTTGCATTCCTTTGAAACGAAACCTTGGCATTGCTAGAGCCGTGTTATAAAGTTTGAGCTACAGAGTCATCTTGGATAGAAACACCTGCCAAGATCACAAATGTCTAATGTCATACCCGGGGTCAGAGGTCACTGCATTCATACCAAGGGGAACATGTTCTATGGATCTATAACTTGACGATTCACAGTCTGATCCAGGAGATGAAGATCTTTTTTCAGACATAGTGCCTTGTTTCCTTCTTTGAGGCGCTGCCCTCCTGATCTCGTGTCTCAAAAAGAGTGTGACTCCAGACTTTTTATGTGGAAACACAATGGTAGAAAGGTAGTTAAAAAGAAAAAGATAAATAGACAGACAGTAAATGTGGAGTTCTTTGATATTGTGTACTGTCCAATGAAAAATGTTGTGAGTTTACACTCAAACTTGCCCTTGCTCAATCCATATAGCTTACTAAAACAGTCCCAAACTACTGGTGTGAGCTCAGTCTCCTAACCAAATCCAAACATTTTATTAGCAGGATGTGAAAGCCAACTCACCAGCTGTATTAATCCACAGAGAAAATGTTGCTACATTTAACTATTACAACTGTAAAAATTGCAGTTATTTTTTGAGAGGACACGTCGTGACATTCAACAAGCATCTCATATTCTGCTGTTTGTGCAAGAGAATAAACAATCGGTTTACTGATATTGTTTTCAATGTGATTATTAGCACATATGTTCGCGACACGCTTCTGTGCATTTAAGAGTGTCCTGCGGTGAAATATCAAACTCACAATTGACTGTCAAACTATCAACAAAACAATTTTCCTGACATCACAGGATCCTGAACTATCAGGATATATTTTATAAAATGATTATCAGTCTAAAATATGTAATAATATTATATAACAAAATCTGAGTAAATATCAGAAGTGATTTACTTAAATTATTTTAATCACTGACATACCTGCCATTGTAATAAGATATTTTGCACATTAAACTGTGTAAATAATTTATCTACATGGTTACATTAATAATAAATTCTGAACTTACCAAAATATGCCGCCACTTAAATATCCAGTGACAAGCTTAAACCCTTGAAATGGAGTCTTTTCTTTTACTTTCCTTTCAAAGTAATCTGGTCAAGGTGAGTTTTCCTGACCTTTATATCCACTGTTATGACAACAAACACACTCTCTCTAGTGGTGCAGAGCTTGATCACATTATCAGGTGAGTGGGAATGCAATGGGGCTGAGCTTGAAAGTCCAGTCACACCGTAACCCTACTCATAACCCCATCCCTACACTGCAAAAAATGCTGTTCTTACTTAGAGTTTTTGTCTTGTTTCTAGTCAAAATATCTTAAAGTTCTTAAATCAAGAAGCATTTTCTTGACAAGTAAAAATTATTTTCTTGTTTTTAGGAAAAATAAGTCAAAATTAAGTGAGTTTTTCCTTAAAACAAGCAAAATAATCTGCCAATGGGGTAAGCAAAATAATCTTATTTCAAACTGAAAACAAGATTATTTAGCTTATTTTTGGTTTGATATAAGATTATTTTGCTAAAAACAAGAAAATAATTTTTACTTGTGAAGAAAATGCTTCTTGATTTAAGAACTTTAAGATATTTTGACTAGAAACAAGACAAAAACTCTAAGTAAGAACAGCATTTTTTGCAGTGTATTCATAACTAGGTTAAGCTCTACACACCTATTATACATGAAGAGACCTAGGCATCATTTGGCTCTGCACTGAGCGCCACTTGCATAAAGCTGCTACAGTAACTGAACACAAACATTAAATTAAACTTAAAAGAAAATTCTTTCACGAGTAACATATGATCATATTACACCTCCTGAACCCTCTCCAGGAACTGATGAATTGTCTCAAACTCTTCCATCTGCGTCTCATTTATGATTGTTTTTTATTGAATATTACATGTAAATATAACAATATTATATCATATTTTGTAGGGTTTGTTTTGGAAACTTGTTTTGGACTTGTGTTCAATGGCAGTTTTACAGGGTTGTTTCCTGAATCAGCACATTAACTGAAGCCTCCAGCTCCTCCTGCAGGAAACATGACACAACTACACACTTCTGAACAATCTGTGACATGAGAACGAGAACATTCTGCTCACATGATCAAACTACAAACACACTGATGAGTATTCGCACAACTATGTTCCTTTTTAGAAAGAAATAGTACCTGTGAGGATTTCCAGTCAGGATTTAGACCGTACCATAGTACTGAGACTGCTCTCATTAGAGTTACTAATGATTTGCTCTTATCATCAGATCGTGGTTGTATCTCTCTATTAGTGTTACTGGATCTTAGTGCTGCATTTGACAGCATTGATCACAATATTCTTCTAAATAGACTCGAAATTATGTTGGCATTAGTGGAATTGCATTGGCATGGTTCAAATCATACTTATCTGACCGTTATCAGTTTGTAGTAGTAAACGAAGAGAGGTCATATCGATCACAAGTTCAATATGGAGTACCGCAAGGCTCAGTACTAGGACCGTTGGTTTTCACTCTGTACATGCTACCCTTGGGAGATATCATTAGGAAGCATGGCGTTAGTTTTCACTGTTACGCTGATGATACTCAGCTCTATATTTGTTCACGCTCTTAACACATTATAGTCCTTCACGTCTATTGTGATCTCAGAATTCAGGCCAGCTGATAATACCTAGAATATCAAAATCACTTTAGGAGGTAGATCTTTCTCCTATTTAGCACCTAAACTCTGGAAGAGTCTTCCTAAATTAGGTCAGCCGGAACCAGGAACACTTCCCATAACACCTGATGTACTCGCTACATCATAAGAAGAATAGCGTCTACGCTAATATTAGTCTCTCTCAGTTTATCCTGAGGTTTACCGTAGTCTGCCAGATCCAGGCCGTATCCAGATGAGATGAAGGACCTGCATCTTGACATGATGATAATGCAACCCTGACATTTCAACTAATCTATCCCCTGCGAAGGCCTCCTTCCCTTTCCTTTCCCTATGTATAGATAAAACGTTATCAAAATGATTCATGGAAACGACCAATAATTCTGTTTTATGCGGACCAGAAAATACATTTTCCAATGTCACTTTGTAAAGAAAGACTAAACGTCTGTGCACATACACATTCAAATGCGCAAACCTAAAGTCTAAAAATGTAAATGAATGGCAAAACATGCATTAAAAGTCTTCTGTTTTCAGTGGAAAGGTGTCATTTAAGTGGCCCCTAAGTTGATAATTAACAATTTTTCAACGAAAGTGAAACCAATTTTAGCTTGATAATAACTTTTTCCTAGAGCTGCTGTAAAGCCAAAACAATCTGTCCATTAATTTTTCTGTTATCATTGTGAAGGTGCTTTGAAACAATCCGTATTGTGAAAAGCACTATATAAATGAAGATGACTTGACTTGATGACATGCTCTATATGCACACATTTATCAACAGATGTGCATTGACATATTGGACTTAAAAGAGAACATTATTAAAAGTACTGTTTAAATCCACTCTCACACAACAGCCGTAATGAAGTGTGATGTGATAGAGATTCATTCCACAGTTTACTGAAATAAAACATGATTTACAACTAACTCACTGCACTGAAATTAACCGGCCATTTTCACCTGATCTGACCATTAAAAGTTACTTTAGGTTACCTGAACAAATATTTGACAAAACACAGGGGGGGGGGGAAATAAATATTAAAATCTAAAACACAAAATATAAACAGCAACAAAGTGTAAGGGAAGCAACCAAACAAAATCAAAGAAGTAAAATAAAAGTAAATCAGCTCGATTATAGTCTTAGAAAACATAATTTTTGTCAATAATAAAAAAATTAATTCAGCAGTTGTGGCTGCCAGAAATACAGTAATGGATACCTGCATTTTCACACACTAGTTATTCTTTTCTACAGTCCACAATTCAGTTCCATATGGATTTATTTTATGTAGAAATGTAGTACAATGCACTCTTTGTGATGTTACTTCTCACCTGTGATTTTTTTTTTTTAAACATTACCAACTGATCACCTGTCAGCATATGGTTGCAGCAAGGTGAAAAAAATAAACAGCTGGATTTAGTCAAGGCAGTTCATTTTTATTACAAAACAACAACAACAAAAACTCAGGAATCTTTCGTATAACACATGGATGCCACATTTTTTCTCTCAATACGTTTTTGGGAGAAATTTTAAAGTAACTTTTCTCTCAGATCTTATTCTGAAAAGTTCTCAGACAAAGAAGTGGCCACGTTTTTAAAGCATTTTTTGCTGAATCATGTAATGCGTCTGCAGTCGTCTCTGTTTATACGTGCTCTTCCCCTTGATTTAAAGTCCTGCCCATGTGATCACAAACACAAACTCACACAAGCTCCCAGTCAGACTCTGGACTTCTGTTTGCAGATGACGAAACTCTTTAAACACCAGATCAGACACACAGTTCATATATCACTCATCTTATTAAACTGTAATTCAATATATTTTACCATCATGATAAATGAGGGTTGCTATTCTCCAAACCATTAATAAACGCATGAACATGTGCACGGTAGGATTCACTGTTAGGTTATATTGATGTGTAAAGTGTGATGTTCTGGCTGCTGTTTTCAATGTTTGTGGTTTTTTACTGCAATTCTGTTTATGGTGAGGCCAATGTAGACACGATATGGGCTTGAGATATAGGTTTGGTCATGGGTTCCATGTTGGTCCCATCTGAATTAGCCCATACTGGGGCTAACTGGACCCATGGATAAACCCATGTACTGTAGGGCCTATAGAGCCCCAACATTCACTTCACCATGAAATATTGTCTAGGTGGCTGTACACATTTAGAAAAATGTTTTAATAGATAATCTATTTTATTGTAACACTGATGAATTTATTCTAATGTTATGTGCTATTAAATGTGTTTGCTTAAAATTAATATTTAAGATCTCCAATCGACAAATATTGCTGGTTTATGGTGTTTTTGGTGGTTATGGTCTATGGTGTTTTGAACTTTGCATCAAAACAAACACTTCCATGCAGAAACACCATCACATGATCTCAGGTTCTTCTGTGCATATCTGCTTCTTTCTGTGTTTAGTTTCATTCAGTCTCCACAAACACACATTAAATGTTTATTTAGCCAGTTATTGTTCTTGTATAAAGAGAAATATAATTACTGTAGACGAACCTAAACATTACGCCTACAAGAAGACATTTTGCACTTCTGAATAAACATCTGTGGTTCCTAAATTAATGTAATTAGCCTGCATGTTTGACATGTTTTGATGTGAAGTAGGACATTATTTAGTCCCATAATGAATCTGTCTCCAGTGCGTAACATTCCATGTGGTGAATGCAGCATTCGTGCACATAACTTCCTGGCTAACAGGGAACATTCTCAGAAGGTTCTCTCAATGTTATGAACATTGATAACATTAATAAAACATTTTTTCAAAGTGATCTGGTCTTTAATAATGTTCTGAATCCATTAGCACAAAAACATACATTGTTCATGGAACTATTTTAACCGAAACGTTAAGATGTAACAGTTTTTTAAATGTTACTACTTGTTTCAGAACGTTCAGAGAACATTCAAAAGTAACATTCCCATAATGTTTGCAAAATGTTAAAATAGAATGTTCCCTTAACATTCATATAACATTCAGAGTGTTATCATGTTATTGATGCCACACTGAGTTCAATAAAACAGATAAGCTCTCTCTGTGATGTGTGTGTGTGTGTGTGTGTGTGCTGATAGGAGGAATATCTGTGCCGATTGTGTGATAGAGAGAGAGGAGGAGTGTAAAACAGTGATCCAGACAGAGAAAGATCTCCAGTTCATCATGAATGTCCGAACCGCAGCGCTGATTCTCTCTGTCCTGCACGCAGGTGAAGCAGTTTCTCTCTTTCTTTCATTTTTAAATACATTTTTTAGGTGTAAATTCCAAGATTTTAGATTTGAAAACTTTTGTGCTGTATTTTCAGTTAAGGTAAGTTAGTTTTAATTTTCCTAAATATATTTTGTTTGCATCTTGTTTTAGTTTCATCTGGTTTCAGTAGCAGTGTTTGTTCACTTATAATGCAGCGCCACACATTTGATGACTGGTTGTTTTAATTGTTAATTGGCTTTTCTTCATTTTTCTCTTTATCATTTTGTTTGTTTGTTTTTTGATATTTTGACAAAATACAGTGATAGTCAAAAGTCAGGCTGTTGAGGCTGATTAAATCACACCGTCCAACACTGACAGCAAAATTTTTATTTTTATTTTTGTGGCAATTTTCATACTTTTGCAAACTCCTGTTTTTATTTTTCTTAATGAAAATATATTTTCAAATGCTAGTTTCAAACTTCTCAATGATTTCTGTTGTAATAATCTTGTGCGGTAACTTGCCAATCTTTGTCACTGTTGTGTCATTCACTTTTCTTTTCTTTTTTTGATGTAGTCTTTGTGGAACACATCAGAACATCCCATTAAAATAAGATCATGTGGTCACAGCTTTGCTTTCTGATATTCTGATAATAAATAAATGTATTAAATGAGATCAGATCACGCTCACTGGTTTAGTTTGCTGATGAAGTGATTCTGTTGTCCTAAAAACAGAATGTGTTTGATTTTAGCTTGTGTTTGTTTACCAGAGCAGGACAGAAGGTCAGCGAGAGCAAAGGGTTCGTCTGACAAAGACTCGAAAATGATATTAGACAAATCTGAAATTAAACAAAAAAGATGTTCTCAATCATGTCGTCTATCTCAGAGGTTTTCAAACTGGGGGCCACAGGGAAGTGACGGGGGACTGTGGGAAAGTCTAGGAAAAAAAACTGTAAAAAAAAAAAGAGAATAATGAAATAAATATATTACTATAAATTAATTATTTTAAATTTGATCAATAAGGACACTAGGGAAGAGGATTAGGGCCAAGCAATTATTAAAAAAAATTATATATATAAAATAAGTAATTATAATGCAAGATTAAAATCATTAAATTTCGAGAACAAAGTTGTTTCGAGAAAAAACAATGACTTCTCAAAATTTAATGAGTTTATTCTCAATATTTTATTTGGACATTTTTCTCAAAATTTAACATGTTGTTTTTCTTGAAACACGACTATTCTCAAAATGTAATGATTTTATTCTCAACATTGTATTTAGACTTTTTTTCTCGAAATTGAACGACTTTAATCTCGAGATGTTTTTTTTTATTGTTATTACTTGTCCCTAATCCTCTTTTGTAGGATACGAATAAAATTTAATTAAAATAAATAAATATTAAAAATTAAAATAAATAAGAAAACGCTAATAAATAAATAATACATTTAACAATACAGTACAATAGCTAGTAGAAAGAAAACAACATATACTAAATATTTTTCAAGTAATACTTTAAAATGGTATATTTTGTCTCATATTTGATGACGTTTGCATCATTAATTCAATTTACATTTATTTGCGCTTTTCACAATACACATATTTTCAAAGCAGCTTTACAGAAAATGCATGTTTCCACATATTAAGAGTAATCTGTTATCAGAAGTAATGTCCATATGGCAGAAATGTACAGTTCTAGGATCATTAATTCTGTTACTGTCCTGTTTACTACTATAAAGCTGCTTTGAAACTATTTCTATTGTATAAATCACTATAAAACTAAAGGTGACTTAACTATAGTATATATTGGGTCTTTAAATAAACATGAAAATATATAGCTGCCTTTTAAATAGTAGGATGGGGTCCCACATTTGGTGGTCCATGGCCTCTAAAAGATTGAAACCCCCTGATCTAACTTACAGTAAGAAGCATTCAGTCAGGCTGAAAGGTGTGAAATGTGTTTGACTCAAACATGTATGTTGTGTACTCATGTCAGTATGTGGTCAGAGTCCCGTTGTCTCCATCCGGCCGCGAACGGCTGCGGTTAAACTCGGAGAGACCGTCAGTTTTCACTGCCACATGACGAGCGGATCGCAGCCCGTCCAGCTGGAGTGGAAGAGGATCAACAACCAGCCGCTGGGAGGTGCGTTCACATCACTAACCTTCTGAGAAAAATATGAGAAAAACACAATTTACTGGGGGGAAATGTATAAAACACCATTGTTAAAGTCAAAATCAATGCCAATGAAGAACCTTCATTTTTTGGAGAGCATAATGTCATTTTAGTTAGCATAAAGACAAATCAGAATATGGCTTTAATGAACTTATTTGTTGTCACAGATAACATTAAGCTTGGACCTGATGGTGCTGTCCTGACCATTGCCAATGTCCGTCTCAATAACCAGGGCGGGTATCGCTGCATTGTGACCAATGCACAGGGAAAATCCACCATCACGGCCACCCTGAGCATCAGACGTGAGTCCAGTGTGTTAAAGTGGGCATGGAAGATAAGGTGCTCTAGTCTTTTCTTCCCTTTAGTGACTTATATTGAGTGAAACTGAGCTTGTAGGGCTTGATTTTGTCTGTGTGGAATTGATTGGATGGTTTGGTTTGCTATTGGTGGATCTCATGTGAGTGACAGGTTGCCCCGCCCTCGTCATCAGAGAAGAGATGCTGCAAGAGGAAGTTATTCTGATTCAAGATCACGAGGAACATGAATTTAACACAATAATGATGTGCACCGATAAATCATTTATAATAAATACTGCAATATTCCATAAAAAATAAGAATTGTTCATCTTTGTTGATCCTGGAACAACATTCCAATCAACCAATCAGATTTGAGGGACAAGTTTACCATTTATGTTACGTTTAGGCTTGCAACCTGGATTAAGTGCTTCTACATCAATGTTATTCACCTATCTTTCCCCTCTGATTTTAGGGATAAGTTATGGGTAGGGTTAGGTTTAGGGGTAGGAATAGGGTTAAGACTAAATTTTCAGACTGGAATGTTGTTCCAGGATCAACAAAATATGTCTTACTTGGCAAAATCACGGTGACCGACTTTAAATAGCCAATGTTTCTGTCATTGTACCTCCAGTCAACGTAAATATCAGTACCAAAAACTACTCCAAAGACAAATCTAGCAGTAAAAAAATGTGTAAAAATATAAATGTTACCAGAGAGGAAGTTACTTTTATTTTCTAATTACCAGGTTTGATTTAATTAACCTCTAGTGCTTCGCTTTACTTGTGTTTTCTGTCAAAATAATTACCTGACTACACCAGAAGAGCGTTTTTTGGCATGTAAAACAACATTAAACATCCAACCAAAGGTCCTTTTTGAGATGTAGTTGGTACAAACTGAAAGTAAATCACAAATGAAATAAAAATGAAAACAAAGGATATAAATGGAGTAAATGCTATATATGAACAATTAAATCTAAATAAAGCAAACCCTCACCTCAGTCACCTGTATGATGAGTGTTTGTTTGTTCATTCAGAGCCTCCAAAGGTGCGTGTGACGCCGTCCGGGCCGCTGACGGTTCGAGCGGGTGAGAGCGTGACTCTCGAGTGCAGCGTCTCGGGGAAGCCACGCCCCTCTGTCAGCTGGTTCAAACAGCAAGGAGGAAGTGAGACGGTGCTTGTTTCCATGATAACAGACACCACCGCATCACTACAGGTGTGAAATATATTTCAATTATGACAACTCTTGAAATAGTTATAGCATGATATTGAACAATGTTACAGACACACTGCTGTGAGCATCAATCCTGTAGCAGATCTAGGCAGGTGGAGCTGGGGAGGTGGAGGGGTCATTTTAGGTTTCATTCACAGGCTTTTGCCACATCTCTGTCTCACTTGCCTCCCAAAGGTGAAAGTGATGGCAGCAGAGGATGCTGGGATATTTGTGTGCCGTGCTCAGAGCAGGGAGGGGCTTGCTGAGGGGCGGGTGGAGCTGGAACTGGAGGGCGGAGCCTCGGGTCCACAGGCCTCGGTTACAGACACAGATCTCACGGCTGTGGAGGGTCAGAGCGTCACCATGCACTGCTACGCCACCGGTAACAGCACTGTCAGGAACAATTAACATCGTTAACTTAGCATCAGTTTAACATTTAAAGTCATAATGAAATGTAAGTAGCGGCAGATCCATTCTTGTGTGTTGTGTAGGGTGGGATTTGGTTCTGTCCATCAGTTCAGATGTGGACTTTGCACTCAAAAATGCAGATCGAGTTATGACATTTTGATTAAAAATTACATATTTAAAAATGAATAAAAGTGGAATTTGATTAAAAATATGAAAAAATCTGGGAAAATATTGCATTTTTATTCTAAATTAAGAGGTCAAAAATGTTTTAAAAAAAATTAAAGGTGACCTTTGATTAAAAATATGAAAAACTTGAAAACATATGACATTTTTGTTGATTTTATGAGAGCAAAACAGTGTCATTTTAGTATCATTAATATACTATTATAGTTTTCAGTTATTATTATGAATTCGTTTTTATTTTTAGATTTTGTTTTCATTGTTAGCTTGTTTTTGTAATTTAGTTGTGTTTTGTCATTTTTGTTAGTTTGTGTTTTTTTTTTTTTAAAGTAAGTCTATGTAGTTTTTGTTCATTTTTATTTTAGTTATTTTAGTACTATGAGAACCTTTGGCAACTAACTGAAATAAAATTATTTTAGCTTTTCGTATTTTATTTTATTTTATTTTATTTCAGTTAACATTTTATTTTAATGAACACTTTTTAAAATAGTTTTAATTTTTGTTAACTATAATAACCCTGGGTCCAAAAAACATATTTGATTAAAAATATGTTTGTTTGTTTTTTTGAAAATTTATATTTTGTATTAAAAGTTATGAGGGCCAAAAAAATGAAAATATAAAAAATTAAACATATGCATAGATAAATCATTCACAATAAGATTAATAACATGCATTTATAAAATAGACGGTAAATTTTCATTTCATGCCGAATTTAAACATACTGTTAGCTTTTTTTTTTTTGTAAAAGCATGTGACATCTGTCACATCTGTTTCTTTTAAACAGAAACACAAATGAATGAATGTGGCCGACACTGTTTCAGCCAATCAGAAACGCTCTCTTCCTGCATGTTCAGGTTTGCAGAAGTCAGGTTGGATGACATGTTTTTAGGAGGACAGGGTTTTTGGAGGGAAAGATTGCAGCATTCCATAAGTCTGTTCAGTGAATTCATGATCTCATTAAAATTCCTCTGTGTTTTTCTCAGGTTCACCCACTCCGGTCATTTCCTGGTCGAAGCTGCGGGCGCCGTTGCCATGGCAGCACAAGGTGAGCGGCGGGAGTCTGACCCTCAGTAACGTGGGACGACAGGACTCAGGTACGGAGTGAGCGAGTGAATGCGTGCTTTATAAATGGGATGAATACTGAACTAATATTACTGCTTAAAATTTTTTTTTTAAGTGTATAGTCAAGTCACATTTATTTAAAGCACAACAGCTTTGAAGCAATAAAGAAGAAATATCAGTAGTGAAGGTACACTATGTAACCTTTGGCCTTCCAATGGTTAAAAACAAAACTGCATGCATTTTATGGAAGAACATTGTTTTGAGTCAAAAATACGTTTTGAAAGGATTAATGATGTACTGATTTATAGTTTAAAATGTGGTTAATTTTAAACAAAAAAACTGTCAATTATGAAACAAATACATGTCAGGTGTAAAGCAGCACTACAGAAGACAATAGTTTCATTATTCAGCTCAATTTAGTTCAAATGTTCTTATATATTTACATGCATTCTTGAATAATAAACACTGTGCTTTGAAATATACTGTACATTTCAAAGTCAAGTCAAACTCCAGCTAACAGGGAATGTTCTTTAGCTAACGTTCTCTAAAAGTTCTAACAAGCATTCTTCCAGTAACATTAATAGTGTTCGTTCAACGTTATCTAGGCTTTAATAATGTTCTCAAAACGTTAGAACAAAAACATTATTTATACTTCATTCATGGAATGCTTTTAGTTGGATGTTTGCCTAACATTTTTTAAATGTTACAACTTGTTTCAGAACGTTCAGAGAACATTTAAATAATGTTCCCATAATGTTTGAAGAATGATAAAATTGAATGTTTCCTTAAAGGGATAGTTCACCCAAAAACTGGTTTATCTGCTTACCCCCAGCGCATCCAAGATGTAGGTGACTTTGTGACTTTTGTTTGACTTTGAATCAACACAAATGATGATTTTTAACTCCAACCGTTGCCGTCTGTCAGTCAAATAATGCGTGTAAATGGGAACTTCATCTATAAGAGTCAAAAAACATGCACAGACAAATCCAAATTAAACCCTGCGGCTCGTGACGACACATTGATGTCCTAAGACACGAAACGATCGGTTTGTGCGAGAAACCGAACAGTATTTATTTCATTTCTTACCTCTAAAACACCACTATGTCCAACTGCGTTCAGCATTCGCTTAGTGAGGTCTGAACACGCTCTGACAGCGGAAGTGATGTCTAGCACTCATTGAAGTATAAGCGCAAGACATCACTGTCGTTGTCAGAGCGCGATCAGACCTCACTAACCGAGTGCTAAACGCAGTTGGACATAGTGGTGTTTTAGAGGTAAAAAATGATATCAATACTTTTTAGTTTCTCGCACAAACCGATCGTTTCGTGTCTTAGGACATCAATGTGTCGTCACGAGCCACAGGGTTTAATTTGGATTTGTCTGTCGTGTTTTTTTTACTCTTATTGATAGAGTTCCCATTGACACACATTATACGGCTGACAGTCGGCAACGGTTGGAGTTAAAAATCACCATTTGTGTTCTACTGAAGAAACAAAGTCACTTTGGGTGAATTTTCATTTATTTTGGGTTCATTTTTGGGTGAACTATCCCTTTAATGTTCTTAAAAAGTGTTTTTGTTTGCTGTGAAAAAAAGCACATTTAATTAAAGGAAACTGCAAAAATGACTGATTCTGAACTTCTGCAAGTTTCTGATGTAGGACTGACTAACCTCAAGACTGTCAGAGTCATTTCAGTGTCATTCTCACTCTCTCTCTCTCAGGTCAGTACATCTGTAACGCCACAAACTCGGCAGGCTTCAGCGAGGCCTACGTGCAGCTGGAGGTGGACTGTGAGTGACAGAAATAAACTCTTATTACTGCTGACCAGACGTTTACGTTTTAGTCAGAATTGATGCGTGAGCTCTGTGAGCTGGTCACAGGTCAATGTAGATGGTAAACGTTGACTTTAGGCTGATACTGTAAGACATCTGAGCTGAACCCACATCAGCTGCGGTCACTGAACTTTGAGCAGATCCTGAGCAGCCAAAGCAAACCTGAAAGAGTCGCATTTGAGGAAAAAGCATCAGGGGTGAGTTTAGTTTCACATAAATTAAAGAATAGTACAACTGAGTTTTTAAATCAGAGCAGCACAGACCAATCACTGAGGTGCAGTGAGGGATCGGGGTGAAAGACCGAAACATCACTCAATTTACAATAAGTTATTCTTCATATTACATTAACTGTCTTGTCTCCTCTTCAGCGCCTCCGTATGCCACCATACTGATGGATGAGACTGTCGTTCGTCCTGGCGATGCCTTGCGTCTGCAGTGTCTCGCTCACGGCACTCATCCAATCCGCTTCCGCTGGATGCGTGTGGGCGGAGCCTCCATGTCACCGGGGGCGGAGTCCACCAAAGACGGTCTGCTGAAGATCGCTCGGCTGAAAGCGTCAGACAGCGGGACGTATAAATGTGTGGCGACCAATCACGTGGGATCCAGCGAAGCACTGACCAAAGTCACTGTGAGAGGTGTGTGAAGCTCTGAGAAGACTTTTAGAATACGTTCTTTTAAAAGTAAAATGCTCTGGAAATCACTAGGACTTCATTAAGTGGTTTATGTCATTAAATGCTTGTTTCATTCTCCTTTGTCTTTATCTCCCAACAGCTTAATTACAGACCGTCCTGCTGATTGTAAAAATCTGCCCATTAATTATGAGGACATGAAAGACTTCAGACCTACAAGACGATGAAGCTCAAAGATGAAACAAACATGTGATGTTTTGCTATGGTGTTCAAGAACACCAGTTTTGTCTGTATGTATTCTGCTATTTTGAATATTTCTGAAATGACACAGTAGAAAAGATGCTTTACGTTTGGCTCTCAAGTCAAATAAACATAATGAAGGTCACCATCATAGGACTGTGTGTTTACACTGTTTTAACCTGTCTGCTAACGGGGAGTTATCTACTGGAAAAATAAACATTTTCCTGTGGATTTCCACAATAAATTAATTACAAAAAAAAAAAACGAAGACTGGCAGTGTATAATATATATATATATATATATATATAGCTGCGAGCACCAATTATTGGGGTTCAAGCACTTTAAGGCCTGTTGTTAAGACATGTTTTAATTAGCAAGCCTGTAACCATCTCGATCATAGATTGAAAAGACAATTTACAGCCAATACAGGCAAATTACCATAGGAGATTAAGGTTGAGCTAAAAACCTAGGACTAGTTCACCAAAGTTGGTTTTTGAAATAATCTCCAGTATTTAATGAACAATTTGATGTACAGCGGCGGTCCTGGAGGCAAAGTTGCTCAGACTGAGAAGTTCTACCATGTGGTATGAATGTCGTGGGCTATGGAAAAGTCGCGCTATAAATAAAAAAATGCGAAGGTGCCCCCCGGTGGCTAATTTCGTTCAAATTTCTCACAGGCCTGTAGGGCCGTGAATAAAACAGGCCCAGCGGGTTTCATTCCGATTGACCTCCGTTGACCTTTTCTGATAGCTGCTCAATCTTCATCGGCCAATGGCGGACATGGTTTTTTTAGATACTTCAGTCCTCCTAGACAAACATGGCACGTTGGACATAGACACTACGTGCCAATTTTCAAGTTAATCGGACTAACGGTGAAGCAGTTATAGCCAATTTCATGTTTTTTTCCTGTTATTGCGCCACCAAGTGGCCAGTCACCATGTCCTTTTTCACACAACTACAGCTCTTACATAGGTGTGCTGATTTTGGTGTAAATATCTCATTCCGTTCACGAGTTGCAGCCATTTTAGTAAAAGTGACTCCCCCCACGTTTCAAATCAAAATTTAATATTTTTTTTAATAAATTTTTATTATTATTATTGACAATCAGATATTTATTATTGACAATCAGACTCCAGAGAATCTCACTGCACTGGTTTAGTTCCAGTCAGGCCAAAAACCTAGGACTACTTTGCAAAAGTAGGTTTTTCAAAAAATACGAAATCCCCTAAATTGAGTCCGCCTTGAGCCAAGGATTCCAACGACACAAGACACTTGAGTCTAACGGTTTAGGAGTTATGAACCATTTTTTATACTTTTGGGCGCTGTAGTGCCCCCGTAAAGTTGAATGGGGCAAGCCTTGGTGATGTTGTAGATGGTGTGAGTACTACCAGGCCTTAAATTTTCAAGTCTCTATGACTAATGGTTTGGTCTGCCTGATCACTTTTAGGAGAGAATGCTGGTCCTTGGAAATTTTAACAATTACAATAGGGTTTCAGCGCTACACACTTGAACCTCTAATGATGTAATAATCTACTGTATTTGATCCGATTGAACTTTAACTAGACATTTAACATGTTTTCAGTGTAGAATATATCAATGTCATGGAGTACGTTTTCATAACGACAAATTGATGGCAATATATTAGCAGCCGTACAAACCAACACAACCTGCTGAACATCAGATATAAAACTAGACTCCCCTTATTTCAGCTGGGTCACAGTAATAACAATAATATCTGGTCACTTCCTGCCCAAAGGTCACATTAACATTATCTTTATTGCTGCTCGATTTCGAAGAGAAATTAAGACTTAGTGTCGGCTGTGGGTGGGCCAAAATTTGGAAAGAATTTTTTTTTTTTTTCAGCCAGGACAAATTAAATTGATTAAAAAAACACTGAAATAAATGCTGTTCTTTGCATTTTCCATTGATCTGTAAATCCTGAAAAAACATTGCATGTCAGTTTCCAAACTTCATTAAGCAGCTCAAGCATTTTCAACATTGATAATTAGGGGTGGGCAATATGACCAATTTCCTACATCACAATATGAGATTTTATTTCACAGTAACGATATACATTGCCTACAGGAAGTCATCATACCCTGTGAAAATGTTGTCCACAGTCCACAGATTTTCTATCGGATTTAAGTCAGGGCTCTGACTTGGGCACTCAAGAACATTCACCTTCCTATCCTTTGATTCACGTTAATGACAAAGAACAGCAGGTAGGTATATTAGGCTGCTGTCACTTTAAAGCCCGGAACACACCAGGCCGACGCCGACGAACTAGTGGCGACGAAAGAGATTGGCAACATCTGGGTCCAAAGTTGCCCTGACACACCAAACCAACGCTTGACACCTGACGGCCAAGTAGCACGTCCGTTCTGCACCTGTGTAAGAAGAAATGCCTTTCCGTAACAGCAGGTGGAAGTAGCTGAACAACCAATCAGGGGTGTGTTTCCCGAAAGCATCGTTAGTCAACTATGGTCGTAAGTCCCATTGAACTCTATCGATAACGACGGAACTTGCGACCATAGTTCGCTTTGGGAAACGCACCCCAGAATGATTAGATGGCCCGACGGACCGACGAGCTCCGACGGCGATTCAACATGTCGAATCAGCCGAAAAAAAGCTGACGAGGACCAACTTCAGCCGACGGTGCGGAACACACTGAGAAAATTTAGTTGGCCGACTGTCGGCTTGGTGTGTTCCGGGCTTTAGGCCAAGCACACAGATCCCTTATACTGATACATATCTGGTTTACACCCAACTGTTATCTTTCACTTGAGACATAACTGGTAAATGAACCATAATTTTGACAATCGCATGTGTTATCGACAATTCAAGCACAATAAGACGTAAAAGAGAACCGAGTTCGCAATTGCATGGTGAGAAACATGAATTTTTCATTAATTTCTAAGGAGTAAATAATGCTCTACAGACATTCTAGTTTTAGTTTTCTTTATTTTTTTACAAACATAAAATAACATTCCCCGAATACTGCAAAAGTGTTTTTTTACACAACCTAAAAATAATTACATGATGAAGCTATGATGATTCTGGGGCAGCGTGTTTCTTCTGGTGACTCTGAAGGCCCCATTTAAAAGTGAATCTCTCGCCGCAGATGGAGCAGCGGTAAGGTTTCTCTCCTGTATGCAGTCGCTCATGGACCTTCATGGCACTTGAACGAGCAAAAGCCTTGTCGCAATGTGAGCATTTAAAAGGTTTTTCTCCTGTATGAGTCCTCTGATGTATTTTTAAGTCACTTGGCTTATAAAAGCCCTTCCCACAATCACTACAGCGATACGGTCTTTCTCCAGTGTGAACTCTGAGATGAACTTTAAAAGGAAATGGACTAGCAAAGCTCTTCCCACAGTAGGAGCACAGGTACGGTTTCTCTCCGGTGTGAATCCTCTCATGGGTTTTCCAGTGAATCGAATGATGGAAACGTTTCTCACAGTATGAACACTGATACGGTTTGAAATCAGAGTGTATTTTTTGGTGTATCTTCAGAGAAGTCGAGTCCTTAAAGGTGTTCCCACATTCACTGCACTGATACGGCCTCTCATTGGTGTGTTGGAGTAGATGTTTCTTTAGAGCTGATCCGAAATGAAAGCACTTCTCGCAGTGAGGGCACTGGTACGGGCTCTCATTAGTGTGTATGAGTACATGGCTCTTCAGATGGGATCCCTGGTTGAAGCTCTTCTCGCAGTGAGGGCACTGGTACGGCTTTTCACCCGTGTGGATTCTCATATGCATTGAAAGATGTAGGTTGGTGCGGAAATATTTGTTACACACATTGCATTGTAAAGTCTTTTCACTGTGTGTGTTTATATGAGCTCTCATATTATAAGGAGTGGTGAAAAGATCCTTCCCGCACTGTTTGCAGTGAAACTTCTTCTTCACGGTGTGCTCTTTTGAATGAAGTTTCCTCTCTGCATAAGTAGAAAAGCTGAGGTCACATATCTTGCAGGTGAAATCTTCCTGTTCCGAGTGTTTTCTCTTACGTCTCGCTAAATTTTCCTGTTTGCTGAATGTTTTTCTACAGGAGAAACTCTTCCTTGTCTGTCGCTCTTTGGATGTAGACACAGTTTCTCCTTCAGAAGATGAACCAGCGTTGTCATCTGAAAGGAACAAAATGCGCATTAAATATCTAACATTTTCTATAACTTCTAGAGCTGAACAATCAGTCAAAATAAAATTAATTGATAAGTCTTCGTGAGGTTATCAAACTGCAAAGGCGGCACAGTAAATTTTAAGGTGTTAAATTAACACTGCTCGATTTTTTTCAGCACACATTCAAAACTACAAATGCCAAACTGTGATTCAACATGGTCTTTTTGTTTACCACTAACACATGCTGATGACGTTTTAATCTTCTATAGAAATGTGCATCGTAGCCTACGAGTCAGTCTACGTGCTTGTCGTACCCAAGTTTAATAGATCCATGTTGCAGATTGTGATTTGTAATGATCTTATAGGATTGCTAAATTCGTGCAGTGTATCGCAGGCTTTAGGCTGGCCACACACTTGAAGATTTTAAGCCCGGTGTGTAACCCCCAATGATCTAGGGGATGTGGCCTGATTCGAGGCTTCTCTCAACTGACTTTTTGTCCAAAAAGGAGAACCAGCTGACAATGTTGATGATCCTCCATTTGTTTTTCTTCAGAAGACATGTTTGATCTCGCTAGTCTCCAAGAAATCTCGTCTCATTGTGAAAATGTTACAGTTGACAGGTGTGTGGTCTCTCAGTCTGGATAAATCTTCTATTGTATGAATTTGGAGGATTATAATGAAACTGCCCTTCATATCATTGAATTCAGGTGTTCCAATCACTTCCATGGCCACAGGTGTATAAAATCAAGCACCTAGGCATGCAGACTGCTTCTACAAACATTTGTGAAAGAATGGGTCGCTCTCAGGAGCTCAGTGAAAGTTAAGTGACATGTGGCCAAGTATGGTGACCCATACTCGGAATTTGTGCTCTGCATTTAACCCATCCAAGTGCACACACACAGCAGTGAACACACACACCGTGAACACACACCCGGAGCAGTGGGCAGCCATTGCTGCGGCGCCCGGGGAGCAGTTGGGGGTACGGTGCCTTGCTCAAGGGTCTCACCTCAGTTATGGTATTGAGGGTGGGGAGAGCGCTGGACATTCACTCCCCTCACCGACAATCTCCCCTCACCGACAACTACCCTAAATGGGAAGTTACGTTCCACGTATGTTTTTGTATTTTTGTTTTTGTTTTTCTCTCCTTTTTTTTTGTTACCTATCTGTCGAGTTCTAGGTTGATCCTATTGGACGGTAAAGCAGTGATCATCCTGGTGACGTCATGACGCGCTGACGTCCTAACCAGCGTTTTGCCAATCTGCGGGTGGCTGATCTTTTAAAAAGCGTTGGCGGCGATCTACCTGCAGTGAGCGTTTGGGCTCGGACCTCACTCACGTTCGTCGAGCCAGAGCCAGCCATACTTTGTGTTTGCGAACTGTTCATTTAGTCTGTGGTTTATTGAGACGGCACCTGTGAGTTGTTTCTGTGTAGTAGTTAATCTGATTGAGTTAGAGCGTGAAACAAGCTCTCGTGTTAAATGTTTGTCCATTTGGATTCTGGTGTGAAGTCACTGTCTGTCACCCATTTGGTTGACAGACAGTGAATCCTTTTGGTTGCGGACAGACCAGTGCTAATGTCAACCTCACTGACAATTGTTAATTCCGTATAGTGCGTGACGGCTCGACTTGGTAGCTAGCAATTGATGTTAGTTAGTATGTGGGTGCTCGCCGCCATTGTATTGTTTTGTTTATTTATTTAGTGGAGTTTAGTTAAGGCGCCGTGCCGAAGTTTTCGGTTTTGTTTCTACATTTTATTTTCGGTAGTTAGGTTAGGGGCGTGGGCGTTAGTCAGTGGGTTTTGTTATGATTGTTTATTTTGTTTGGCGACATCCTTTTTTTTTCTTTTTATTGAGTTCATGTTTTTTCTGTAGGCTACTGTCGACATTTATCACCGTGTTAATAAACATCGGGTTAAATTGCATCCTTTGTTGTTTTGTTTGTTCTTCCCCACACTGCAACAAGTGCATCTCACCTAAATGTTGCGGTCATTCCAATTAACATCTTTAAGCTCGTAACAGACAACAAAAATATTTGTCAACAATTTTTTATTGTCGATAATGTCGACTAATCATTTCATCCCTAGTCAGTGCCATTATTTTGTCTCAAGATGCACAACAGTAATTTTTTATCTAGGGCACGTTTATAAAAGCTACTTAAATGTTCTAATTGAACTAAGGCCTAATTCTGGCTTAGTCTAAGCCCTGTCTGTGAAACCGGGTCACAAACTCTGATGTGCAGCACTGATATTTTACAGGCGTGCAGCTCATGATTTGTCATTCTCAGTGTCTCAAACTGGTAGAATTCACAACAAAAGCTACTCCACATGAATGTAGGTCAGAACATACATAATATTTTTACATTTCAATAATAATTCTGTAAAATGAGCATATCTGGTTATAAAAGAAAGAAACATACCTGAAGGAACAAAGTCATCATCATCATTCTGATCTTCATCATCAACTTCATCATTATTCTGATATTCAACTTCATCATCCTCCTCATGTCTCTGTTGTTGTTCCTCTTCTGTTTTTTCTCCTCTGCTCCCTTCATCATCATCCTCATCATCATCATTATCATCCCCATTATCAATACCATCCTCTTCCTCCTCCTCGTGTCTCTGTTGTTCTTTCTCTGCTGTGGTTTTTATCGGGTTCCTGCAGTCCACCAGTTTGACGGAGCACATCTTCAGCGGCGTCTGCAGCATCTGCTGTTCTCCAGTGTTACAGTCAGAGGTTTGATCAGCGGATCCATGATCCTGAGCGTCAGTATAACACAGTAAAGTGAGGCTGAGCTCTGAGTCCTGTGTGTCTCTGGATCTCCAGACTGAATCCTGAGCTTCTGTCCTGTCAGTCAAACAAACTGAAACCTTCTCCAGATCCTGACAAACACAAATAAACAACAACCTGTTGATATTAGCCTCATTACTCAGCAGTTATCTCTAGTGTTTATATTGGTGATTTGAGTATTTTGCTGTTGACTTAATTTGAGATGTGCATAAGAAGTGAGAAGCTAACAAAACTTTGGTTTGATTGAGCTGAAGGATGAAATGAGCCGCTCAAACCTCTCTGTTGGGTTTGTCTCCTCTTTCTCTCAGCTTTGCCTCCAGTGACGCCACCTCTTTCTTCAGCTGACAGATTTCACTGATGAAATCCTCAATATCCAGCATGGACAGATCAGTTCCTACTGATTTACAGCAGATCACATCCATCTGCGCTTTCATGCTCAACATCTGAAAAGAAACACATCATCATTACTAAAAGACGCATTGATAATGAACTGAAAATTAAAGCTTCAAACAGCGATGAAAGGGCCCTCGCACATGTGCCACCACGTGGCTTTAGGAAAACAGAGCATGGTGGGCAATATGCTTATAAGTATATAAATAAATATAGGAGGACTACGTCAGTCATTTGTATTTGCCACAATTCCTCCTACCAGTTGGTGGCGATATAACTATAGTTGGTGGCGATATAACTATAACTAAATTTTGCCAATTTTGTAGATTTCTTCAGACCAGGACTCTTCTCAAACACGTGAAGTTTGGGGCAGATTGGACATTGTATGCCTGAGGTACAACAACTTCCCATTTAGTGGCGTTAATCACTTGGATCAGCACTTAGCAAAGTGTTACATGATTTAACGTGTTTCTAACATGATTTACTTCATGGCATATTTAAATGTGTTTCTGGGAGTGAATTACAGTGTGAAGCATGCCATTTCCTGTTGTTAACAGGTGGCGCTATGACTAACTGAATATTGGCTTGTACAGTATCTCACAGAAGTGAGTACACCCCTTACATTTTAGTAAATATTTTGTTATATCTTTTCATGTGACAACACGGAAGAAACACTAACTCGTTAGTGTTACACGGTCTCAGGTGTGAATAGGGAGCAGGTGTGTTAAATTTGGTGTTATCGCTCTCACTCTCTCATACTGGTCACTGGAAGTTCAACATGGCACCTCATGGAAAAGAACCCTCTGAGGAAGTGAAAAAAAAAAAGAGTTGTTGCTCTACGTCAGGGGTCTCCAGACTCGGTCCTGGAGGGCGATTGTCCTGCGGAGTTTAGCTCCAACCCTAATTAAACACACCTGAACCAGCTAATCAAGGTCTAATTAGGCATTCTAGAAACTTCCAGGCAGGCGTGTTGAGGCAAGTTGGAGCAAAACTCTGCAGGACAGTGGCCCTCCAGGACCGAGTTTGGAGACCCCTACTCTACATAAATATGGCGTAGGCTATAAGAAGATTGTCCCTGAAACTGAGCTGCAGCACGGTGGCCAAGACCATACAGCGGTTTAACAGGACAGGTTCCACTCAGAACAGGCCTCGCCATGGTCGACCAAAGAAGTTGAGTGCACGTGCTCAGCATCATATCCAGAGGTTGTGTTTGGGAAATAGATGAATGAGTGCTGCCAGCATTGCAGCAGAGGTTGAAGGGGTGGGGGGTCAGCCCGTCAGTGCTCAGACCATACGCACACTGCATCAAGTTGGTCTGCATGGCTGTCGTGCCAGAAGGAAGCCTCTTCTAAATATGATGCACAAGAAAGTCTGCAAACAGATATACATGGATTACTGGAACCATGTCCTGTGGTCTGAAGAGTTTAAGATAAACTTATTTGGTTCAGATGGTGTCAAGCGTGTGTGGCGGCAACCAGGTGAGGAGTACAAAGACAAGTGTGTCTTGCCTACAGTCAAGCATGGTGGTGGGAGTGTCATGGTCTGGGGCTGCATGAGTGCTGCCGGCACTGGGGAGCTACAGTTCATTGAGGGAACCGTGAATGAGCAGAGCATGATTCTCTCCCTTCGGAGACTGGGCCGAAGGGCAGTATTCCAACATTATAACGACCCCAAACACACCTCCAAGACGACCACTGCCTTGCTAAAGAAGCTGAGGGTAAAGGTGATGGACTGGACAAGCATGTCTCCAGACCTAAACCCTATTGAGCATCTGTGGGGCATCCTCAAACGGAAGGTGGAGGAGTGCAAGGTCTCTGACATCCACCAGCTCTGTGATGTCGTCATGGAGGAGTGGAAGAGGACTCCAGTGGCAACCTGTGAAGCTCTGGTGAACTCCATGCCCAAGAGGGTTAAGGCAGTGCTGGAAAATAATGGTGGCCACACAAAATATTGACACTTTGGGCCAGATTTGGGCATTTTCACTGAGGGTTGTACTCACTTTTGTGGCCAGCGGTTTAGACATTAATGGCTGTGTGTTGAGTTATTTTGAGGGAACAGCAAATTTACACTGTTATACAAACTATACACTCACTACTTTACATTGTAGCAAACTGTCATTTCTTCAGTGTTATCACATGAGAAGATATAATAAAATATTTACAAAAATGTGAGGGGTGTACTGCGAGATACTGTAGATGTCATCAGGCCAGGACTCTTATCAAACATGTGAAGTTTGGGGCAGATCGGGCATTGTATGCCCGAGTTACAACAACTTCCTGTTTCATGGCAAAACATCAAACTTTGTCAGGCCGCCACGGGCACGCCCTTCAGTGAAAACTCTAGATCTTCGCATTTTAACGTCGCAAAGGCCTTTAGATTAGACTGACAAAATATGATGTTTTGTCTGATAAAATCTCTGGGAGGAGTTCATTAAAATACAATGTTTGGAAATGGCGAATACTGCAACAATTTTGCAGATAAAATTAAAAATATCTCACTTCTATAACTCTAAAACAAACAAATCCACTTCACCAGCTAATTAATCTTCAGCAGCAATGCCATAGAAATGTACAGAGCTACCGCAAAAACAGAAGTTCAAAGACAGAATTATAAAGATGGTGGTGCGCTTTTTTCTCTCTCGCGTAAGGTCTTGTTGCACTCTTACTTCAATTTAGACTGTTGATAACAGCAAATTCATCTTTCAGAGCTAAGCTACTGTAACATACCAATAAGGTTAGCCAACAGTATTACAGATTGTTACTCTCACAATTTCCTATGATAATTAATGTTAGCACACATCTTTAGAAAGCTATTACTTCATGTATGAAAATTAACATTAGCGCACGTCTATTGTAATTAACGTTAGAAACTTCTACAAGCAACTACCTCAGATGTTGTTTGCTAGCATCAGGGTTAATTTCGTTTGATACACACGCCGAACCACTGATTCGAAACTAAAATTTGTAAAGCTTCGAAGCTTCATGAAACAGTGTTTTGAAATCACCCATCACTAGATAGATATATAATCAAAAGTATCTTAATTTGTGTTCTGAAGATGAACGAAGATCTTACGCGTGTGGAACGACATGAGGGTGAGTAATAAATGACAGAAATTTCAATTTTGGGTGAACTAACCCTTTAATATCATTCAAACAACAAAAGACAGAGACAATCACTCACTGCTCTTTAATAACTTTAAAAAGTGTTAATTCTATTTTATTTCTACAAAGAAATATGTTTGCTTGAAAGAATAATGTTGCATGAAAGTTGTTATAATGAATGAATATATTATTAATTGAAGTGATTTTATTATGAAAAGTGTCTGTATTGAATGTTCAAATTTTAATATCATTCATAGTAACGGGTTATTAGATGTTTTCTCCAGGACTATATAATGGGTTTGGAAACTTTAGAGAAATTCTTAATTAATGCACTACAATTGAACAAAATTTTAGTCATTGAAATCAAAAATTTTATATTTAGTTGACTGAAACTAGACAAACATTTCAGATGACTAAAATATGACTAAAACTAAATGGCATTTTAGTTAAAAGACTGTGACTAAAACTAATTAAAAATAATAAGACATTGTTATGGTTGTAGCAAAACCACCCCTAAAATTAAGCATGGTTTTAAACATTGTGTTTGTAGTAAAACTGCAGTTAATGGCAATCAAACACGGTGTGGTTACTATACTCTTTTCATCAGGCGAGCAGCCGAGGAAAATCTTTATTAAAATCATTAAAAACTAGAGTCAGAAAAGCAACGACAAAAAGCACACAAACAGCTAAAACACATAAATAATGTTAAACAAATGAAACACTCACCGTCTGAGGGCTCCAGTCTTTCTTTCTTTAGTGGTTTTACCGGTAGACTAAAGAAAGTCACAGCGCCTCCTACAGTACGAGTGATGCAGTTTGAGGAGAAGAAGTGAAGAGCTTCACCAAACCTAAATTCTCTAATTAAAAATACGTGTTTCAAAGGCGTTGCCAAGAGACTGATATCATATCTTTACGTAATTATTCCCGAAAGACATCAATAAAAGGATGTTAGTCAATCATCCAGTAAATGGAAATGATCATGCACCATTTTTTTGTCACTGGTGTACCTTACATTTGCAATATTAAAGGTTTTTATTAAATATTTCAGCACATGCAGTCAGAGTTAAAGAAAAATAATGAAAATGGAACAAATAAGGAGATTGTGTGTTATTTTAATCAGGTTTGTTAAAAGTGTCATTGAATGATGTCAGTTAATTTGCACAACCATGTATTTGCTAACAATGAAAATATTTGAAAAGCAGTTATAAACAAGTAATGACGCAGTCCTTTAAATCTTGATTCTAGAGTCTGGCACAATTCAATGGATGTAAAA
The DNA here is from genome assembly GCA_003731715.1 of Anabarilius grahami. Taxonomy (NCBI): domain Eukaryota; kingdom Metazoa; phylum Chordata; class Actinopteri; order Cypriniformes; family Xenocyprididae; genus Anabarilius; species Anabarilius grahami. Next base: position 548,452 of record RJVU01004711.1, on the reverse strand, counting down.
TTTTTATGTCAAATGTGACATGTTTTATTTAATGTGACAGAAAAAACAAAAGAGTAACACCAATGACATACATATAAGATCCACATTCTTCAATTATAATTAAGTAGATTAAATTGTTACATTTGGCATAAAATCAAAGACTATCATTAATACTTAGTGAAAGCAGTAAAAGATCATAAACATTTTCACAATGTCTGTAAAATACGCTGTGCGTCTGTAAACCGCTGCTTCTCAGCTGCACTCAATTTAGCCACACCTGACCAAAGGAGGATTCACCATGAGAAAGAAAAGTTAGAATCACAAAATATTGTGCCATTTTATGCAAAATAACTAAATGAACAGCTTTGAATAAAGTTTATCTATAAATTGGAGTCTGGTGTTCCTGATTACAAGTGACAATTTTCATGAAAAATGCATTTTACAAAATAGCTGCTGCAAGGAATCAAACCACATGTTGTCAATTATGGTATTCTCACTTAAGTAGTTTAATTCATTTGTATTCTAGTGTTTTTTTTTAATTCCCTAACAATAAAGTAGGTCGTACCAGTGAAATATCGAATCATGAGATAAATGAGAATATTTCTGATAACTGAAAAGAGACGGTGGACTTTCCATGGGCCTTTCTTCATAGATCCTCAAGAAATAGAAAAAGAGAAGTCAAGAGATGTCATCAGTGTGATTTTTATTTCAAAATAAGAGATTTTTGTTAAACTCTAACACCAGTGACAACTCAAGGGGACCACTACTTTTTTTACTTTTTTATAATTTTATAATATTTGTTTGTCATTTAGTTTTTTTTGTCATTTACGTAATATATTTCATAGTTATGTATAAATTATTGTATTTTAAATGTTAGAAAAACCTGTTTCTGACCTCAAAGTAAAGCATTTTCCCTCTGTATATGACTGTGGGGACGAGAGCTTCTGTTGTGCTTGGAATCTATATGATTGACCCTTCGCCGGGAGTTTGATTGACAAGCGATCTAACCAATCAGAACGCTGAATCCGCCATTTTGTCAAAGCAGTCAAGAGTTAGAAGATTATCCTCGGTGGAGTTAAACTTGAAAAATTGTGTATATTGACGTCTTTCCGCGTTTGAAACAACATTCCTTCTGATGTTCATTCATGTCTATTTGACGCTATAAATGAACTAGTAGGAAGAGATGATCGTTCACGAGCCGCTTGAGCTGAGGCGCTACAGCGATCTGTCACGACACATTAAAGAGCCACAAAACACTTTTTATTGTTTGAATTTCTTTAAAAACTACACAGTTTGAAAGCTGGGACTTTGTTTAATATCATAAGTAACCTGCTTTGTCTTGTCTGTCTGTCCTCTTTGATCCGTGATGTATTTTTCACTCTGTGTGGCGTGACATGGCTTGTCGGACAAAGCAACAGTAACAAAGGAGGGCCGGTCTTTGCGAAGGGTCAATTCATTAAAAATAAATATTGCCACACTGACGATCAACAAGGTGTAATTGTTCAAATAACATTGTTTCATTTTAAAATATAAAGAAATTGTAGTACTAAAGTGTTTTTCAGGTGTAATATTTCTGTAAAGGCTAGGGAAAGAAAAGTGGACATTTCTGTAGAAAGACCCATATCTATATATTTAGATGATGAAGCTATGATGATTCTGGTTCAGTGTGTTTCTTCTGGTGACTCTGAAATCCCCATTTAAAAGAGAAACTCTCGCCGCAGATGGAGCAGCGGTAAGGTTTCTCTCCTGTATGCAGTCTCTCATGGACCTTCATGGCACTTGAACGAGCAAAAGCCTTGTCGCAATGTGAGCATTTATAAGGTTTTTCTCCTGTATGAGTCCTCTGATGTATTTTTAAGTCACTTGGCTTATAAAAGCCCTTCCCACAATCACTACAGCGATACGGTCTTTCTCCAGTGTGAACTCTGAGATGAACTTTAAAAGGAAATGGACTAGCAAAGCTCTTCCCGCAGTAGGAGCACAGGTACGGTTTCTCTCCGGTGTGAATCCTCTCATGGGTTTTCCAGTGAATCGAATGATGGAAACGTTTCTCACAGTATGAACACTGATACGGTTTGAAATCAGAGTGTATTTTTTGGTGTATCTTCAGAGAAGTCGAGTCCTTAAAGGTGTTCCCACATTCACTGCACTGATACGGCCTCTCATTGGTGTGTATGAGTACATGGCTCTTCAGATGGGATCCCTGGTTGAAGCTCTTCTCGCAGTGAGGGCACTGGTACGGCTTTTCACCCGTGTGGATTCTCATATGCATTGAAAGATGTAGGTTGGTGCGGAAATATTTGTTACACACATTGCATTGTAAAGTCTTTTCACTGTGTGTGTTTATATGAGCTCTCATATTATAAGGAGTGGTGAAAAGATCCTTCCCGCACTGTTTGCAGTGAAACTTCTTCTTCACGGTGTGCTCTTTTGAATGAAGTTTCCTCTCTGCATAAGTAGAAAAGCTGAGGTCGCATATCTTGCAGGTGAAATCTTCCTGTTCCGAGTGTTTTCTCTTACGTCTCGCTAAATTTTCCTGTTTGCTGAATGTTTTTCTACACGAGAAACTCTTCCTTGTCTGTCGCTCTTTGGATGTAGACACAGTTTCTCCTTCAGAAGATGAACCAGCGTTGTCATCTGAAAGGAACAAAATGCGCATTAAATATCTAACATTTTCTATAACTTCTAGAGCTGAACAATCAGTCAAAATAAAATTTTAATTGATAAGTCTTCGTGAGGTTATCAAACTGCAAAGGCGGCACAGTAAATTTTAAGGTGTTAAATTAACACTGCTCGATTTTTTTCAGCACACATTCAAAACTACAAATGCCAAACTGTGATTCAACATGGTCTTTTTGTTTACCACTAACACATGCTGATGACGTTTTAATCTTCTATAGAAATGTGCATCGTAGCCTACGAGTCAGTCTACGTGCTTGTCGTACCCAAGTTTAATAGATCCATGTTGCAGATTGTGATTTGTAATGATCTTATAGGATTGCTAAATTCGTGCAGTGTATCGCAGGCTTTAGGCTGGCCACACAATTGAAGATTTTAAGCCCGGTGTGTAACCCCCAATGATCTAGGGGATGTGGCCTGATTCGAGGCTTCTCTCAACTGACTTTTTGTCCAAAAAGGAGAACCAGCTGACAATGTTGATGATCCTCCATTTGTTTTTCTTTAGAAGACATGTTTGATCTCGCTAGTCTCCAAGAAATCTCGTCTCATTGTGAAAATGTTACAGTTGACAGGTGTGTGGTCTCTCAGTCTGGATAAATCTTCTATTGTATGAATTTGGAGGATTATAATGAAACTGCCCTTCATATCATTGAATTCAGGTGTTCCAATCACTTCCATGGCCACAGGTGTATAAAATCAAGCACCTAGGCATGCAGACTGCTTCTACAAACATTTGTGAAAGAATGGGTCGCTCTCAGGAGCTCAGTGAAAGTGAAGTGACATGTGGCCAAGTATGGTGACCCATACTCGGAATTTGTGCTCTGCATTTAACCCATCCAAGTGCACACACACAGCAGTGAACACACACACCGTGAACACACACCCGGAGCAGTGGGCAGCCATTGCTGCGGTGCCCGGGGAGCAGTTGGGGGTACGGTGCCTTGCTCAAGGGTCTCACCTCAGTCATGGTATTGAGGGTGGGGAGAGCGCTGGACATTCACTCCCCTCACCGACAATCCCTGCCGGACCTGAGACTCGAACCCATGACCTTTGGGTTACAAGTCCGACTGTCTATCCATTAGGCCACGACTGCCCCCAAGTGTGGTACCGTGATAGGTTGCCACCTGTGCAGTCCATTCGTGAAATGTTCTCACTACTAAATATTCCACGTCAACTGTTAGTGGTATCAAAACAAAGTGGAAGCAATTGGGAACAACAGCAACGTAGGCCAACAGGCCAGGTAAAATCACAGAGCGGGGTCAGCGCATGCTGAGGCACACAGTGTGCAGAAGTCGCCAACTTTCTGCAGAGTCAATAGCTACAGACCTCCAAACTTCATGTGGCCTTCAGATTAGCTCAAGAACAGTGCGTAGAGAGCTTCATGGAATGGGTTTCCATGACCGAGCAGCTGCATCCAAGCCTTACATCACCAAGTGCAATGCAAAGTGTCGGATGCAGTGATGTAAAGCACACCGCCACTGGACTCTAGAGCAGTGGAGACGTGTTCTCCGGAGTGACCAATCACGCTTCTCTGTCTGGCAATTCAATGGACGAGTCTGGGTTTGGCGGTTGCCAGGAGAACGCTACTTGCCTGACTGCATTGTGCCAAGTGTAAAGTTTGGTGGAGGGGGATTGTGGTGTGGGGTTGTTTTCCAGGGGTCGGGCTTGAACCCTTAGTTCCAGTGAAAGGAACTCTTAATGCTTCAGCATACCAAGACATTTTGGACAGTTTCATTTCCATCTGAATAATAAACTTTTGTATACTTCTGTGATAACTAGAATATATGTAACATTAAACATAAAAATATTGATATTGATAATGTGTGTGTGAAAAGATTGTTTATAAAGCCGTTTATATCTAAACATTACAACTCTCTCTAGATTAGCGGCAGTGCGAACACAGATTTGAATATCACAATTTTATTTTTGTTAAAGGGTTAATATACGGCAAATCACTGTCATTTAGGAATTAGATCTTGTTGCTAATGAAATCGAGAATGCGATCTATTATATTCATGAGGTGAGACTTCTCTATTTAAGTCTACGCTTCTCGAACTTTGCCCACCCATCACACCAGAACCGTTTTCGGAACCAAAGCTTAGAAATCGTGCATGGTTCCGGTTCTTTTAAAAAAAAACTACCTACGGCTCGGTTCCTAAGCCTAATTGTGCTACAGCGCCCCACTGTTCAAATCGCATAATTACAGGCCCTTCAAATAGGTCATATGAGATCAAAAGTCTATTTGACAACAAAAATATTTGTCAACAATTTTTTATTGTCGATAATGTCGACTAATCATTTCATCCCTAGTCAGTGCCATTATTTTGTCTCAAGATGCACAACAGTAATTTTTTATCTAGGGCACGTTTATAAAAGCTACTTAAATGTTCTAATTGAACTAAGGCCTAATTCTGGCTTAGTCTAAGCCCTGTCTGTGAAACCGGGTCACAAACTCTGATGTGCAGCACTGATATTTTACAGGCGTGCAGCTCATGATTTGTCATTCTCAGTGTCTCAAACTGGTAGAATTCACAACAAAAGCTACTCCATATGAATGTAGGTCAGAACATACATAATATTTTTACATTTCAATAATAATTCTGTAAAATGAGCATATCTGGTTATAAAAGAAAGAAACATACCTGAAGGAACAAAGTCATCATCATCATTCTGATCTTCATCATCAACTTCATCATTATTCTGATATTCAACTTCATCATCCTCCTCATGTCTCTGTTGTTGTTTCTCTTCTGTTTTTTCTCCTCTGCTCCCTTCATCATCATCCTCATCATCATCATTATCATCCCCATTATCAATACCATCCTCTTCCTCCTCCTCGTGTCTCTGTTGTTCTTTCTCTGCTGTGGTTTTTATCGGGTTCCTGCAGTCCACCAGTTTGACGGAGCACATCTTCAGCGGCGTCTGCAGCATCTGCTGTTCTCCAGTGTTACAGTCAGAGGTTTGATCAGCGGATCCATGATCCTGAGCGTCAGTATAACACAGTAAAGTGAGGCTGAGCTCTGAGTCCTGTGTGTCTCTTGATCTCCAGACTGAATCCTGAGCTTCTGTCCTGTCAGTCAAACAAACTGAAACCTTCTCCAGATCCTGACAAACACAAATAAACAACAACCTGTTGATATTAGCCTCATTACTCAGCAGTTATCTCTAGTGTTTATATTGGTGATTTGAGTATTTTGCTGTTGACTTAATTTGAGATGTGCATAAGAAGTGAGAAGCTAACAAAACTTTGGTTTGATTGAGCTGAAGGATGAAATGAGCCGCTCAAACCTCTCTGTTGGGTTTGTCTCCTCTTTCTCTCAGCTTTGCCTCCAGTGACGCCACCTCTTTCTTCAGCTGACAGATTTCACTGATGAAATCCTCAATATCCAGCATGGACAGATCAGTTCCTACTGATTTACAGCAGATCACATCCATCTGCGCTTTCATGCTCAACATCTGAAAAGAAACACATCATCATTACTAAAAGACGCATTGATAATGAACTGAAAATTAAAGCTTCAAACAGCGATGAAAGGGCCCTCGCACATGTGCCACCACGTGGCTTTAGGAAAACAGAGCATGGTGGGCAATATGCTTATAAGTATATAAATAAATATAGGAGGACTACGTCAGTCATTTGTATTTGCCACAATTCCTCCTACCAGTTGGTGGCGATATAACTATAGTTGGTGGCGATATAACTATAACTAAATTTTGCCAATTTTGTAGATTTCTTCAGACCAGGACTCTTCTCAAACACGTGAAGTTTGGGGCAGATTGGACATTGTATGCCTGAGGTACAACAACTTCCCATTTAGTGGCGTTAATCACTTGGATCAGCACTTAGCAAAGTGTTACATGATTTAACGTGTTTCTAACATGATTTACTTCATGGCATATTTAAATGTGTTTCTGGGAGTGAATTACAGTGTGAAGCATGCCATTTCCTGTTGTTAACAGGTGGCGCTATGACTAACTGAATATTGGCTTGTACAGTATCTCACAGAAGTGAGTACACCCCTTACATTTTAGTAAATATTTTGTTATATCTTTTCATGTGACAACACGGAAGAAACACTAACTCGTTAGTGTTACACGGTCTCAGGTGTGAATAGGGAGCAGGTGTGTTAAATTTGGTGTTATCGCTCTCACTCTCTCATACTGGTCACTGGAAGTTCAACATGGCACCTCATGGAAAAGAACCCTCTGAGGAAGTGAAAAAAAAAAAGAGTTGTTGCTCTACGTCAGGGGTCTCCAGACTCGGTCCTGGAGGGCGATTGTCCTGCGGAGTTTAGCTCCAACCCTAATTAAACACACCTGAACCAGCTAATCAAGGTCTAATTAGGCATTCTAGAAACTTCCAGGCAGGCGTGTTGAGGCAAGTTGGAGCAAAACTCTGCAGGACAGTGGCCCTCCAGGACCGAGTTTGGAGACCCCTACTTTACATAAATATGGCGTAGGCTATAAGAAGATTGTCCCTGAAACTGAGCTGCAGCACGGTGGCCAAGACCATACAGCGGTTTAACAGGACAGGTTCCACTCAGAACAGGCCTCGCCATGGTCGACCAAAGAANGAAGGATGAAATGAGCCGCTCAAACCTCTCTGTTGGGTTTGTCTCCTCTTTCTCTCAGCTTTGCCTCCAGTGACGCCACCTCTTTCTTCAGCTGACAGATTTCACTGATGAAATCCTCAATATCCAGCATGGACAGATCAGTTCCTACTGATTTACAGCAGATCACATCCATCTGCGCTTTCATGCTCAACATCTGAAAAGAAACACATCATCATTACTAAAAGACGCATTGATAATGAACTGAAAATTAAAGCTTCAAACAGCGATGAAAGGGCCCTCGCACATGTGCCACCACCACCCGGTGGCTTTAGGAAAACAGAGCATGGTGGGCAATATGCTTATAAGTATATAAATAAATATAGGAGGACTACGTCAGTCATTTGTATTTGCCACAATTCCTCCTACCAGTTGGTGGCGATATAACTATAGTTGGTGGCGATATAACTATAACTAAATTTTGCCAATTTTGTAGATTTCTTCAGACCAGGACTCTTCTCAAACACGTGAAGTTTGGGGCAGATTGGACATTGTATGCCTGAGGTACAACAACTTCCCATTTAGTGGCGTTAATCACTTAGATCAGCACTTAGCAAAGTGTTACATGATTTAACGTGTTTCTAACATGATTTACTTCATGGCATATTTAAATGTGTTTCTGGGAGTGAATTACAGTGTGAAGCATGCCATTTCCTGTTGTTAACAGGTGGCGCTATGACTAACTGAATATTGGCTTGTACAGTATCTCACAGAAGTGAGTACACCCCTTACATTTTAGTAAATATTTTGTTATATCTTTTCATGTGACAACACGGAAGAAACACTAACTCGTTAGAGTTACAAGGTCTCAGGTGTGAATAGGGAGCAGGTGTGTTAAATTTGGTGTTATCGCTCTCACTCATACTGGTCACTGGAAGTTCAACATGGCACCTCATGGCAAAGAACCCTCTGAGGAAGTGAAAAAAAAAAAAAAAAGAGTTGTTGCTCTACATCAGGGGTCTCCAGACTCGGTCCTGGAGGGCCACTGTCCTGCGGAGTTTAGCTCCAACCCTAATTAAACACCTGAACCAGCTAATCAAGGTCTAATTAGGCATTCTAGAAACTTCCAGGCAGGCGTGTAGAGGCAAGTTGGAGCAAAACTCTGCAGGACAGTGGCCCTCCAGGACCGAGTTTGGAGACCCCTACTCTACATAAATATGGCGTAGGCTATAAGAAGATTGTCCCTGAAACTGAGCTGCAGCACGGTGGCCAAGACCATACAGCGGTTTAACAGGACAGGTTCCACTCAGAACAGGCCTCGCCATGGTCGACCAAAGAAGTTGAGTGCACGTGCTCAGCATCATATCCAGAGGTTGTGTTTGGGAAATAGATGAATGAGTGCTGCCAGCATTGCTGCAGAGGTTGAAGGGGTGGGGGGTCAGCCCGTCAGTGCTCAGACCATACGCACACTGCATCAAGTTGGTCTGCATGGCTGTCGTGCCAGAAGGAAGCCTCTTCTAAATATGATGCACAAGAAAGTCTGCAAACAGATATACATGGATTACTGGAACCATGTCCTGTGGTCTGATGAGTTTAAGATAAACTTATTTGGTTCAGATGGTGTCAAGCGTGTGTGGCGGCAACCAGGTGAGGAGAACAAAGACAAGTGTTTCTTGCCTACAGTCAAGCATGGTGGTGGGAGTGTCATGGTGTGGGGCTGCATGAGTGCTGCCAGCACTGGGGAGCTACAGTTCACTGAGGGAACCGTGAATGAGCAGAGCATGATCCTCTCCCTTCGGAGACTGGGCCGAAGGGCAGTATTCCTACATGATAACGACCCCAAACACACCTCCAAGATGACCACTGCCTTGCTAAAGAAGCTGAGGGTAAAGGTGATGGACTCGCCAAGCATGTCTCCAGACCTAAACCCTATTGAGCATCTGTGGGGCATCCTCAAACGGAAGGTGGAGGAGTGCAAGGTCTCTGACATCCACCAGCTCTGTGATGTCGTCATGGAGGAGTGGAAGAGGACTCCAGTGGCAACCTGTGAAGCTCTGGTGAACTCCATGCCCAAGAGGGTTAAGGCAGTGCTGGAAAATAATGGTGACCACACAAAATATTGACACTTTGGGCCAGATTTGGACATTTTCACTGAGGGGTGTACTCACTTTTGCGGATAGCGGTTTAGACTTTAACGGCTGTGTGTTGAGTTATTTTGAGGGGACAGGAAATTTACACTGTTATACAAGCTGTACACTCACTACTTTACATTGTAGCAAAGTGTCATTTCTTCAGTGTTGTCACATGAAAAGATATAATAAAATATTTACAAAAATGTGAGGGGTGTACTGTGAGATACTGTATATGTCATCAGGCCAGTACTCTTATCAAACATGTGAAGTTTGGGGCAGATCGGACATTGTATGCCCGAGTTACAACAACTTCCTGTTTCATGGCAAAACATCAAACTTTGTCAGGCCGCCACGGGCACGCCCTTCAGTGAAAACTCTAGATCTTCGCATTTTAGTGTCGCAAAGGCCTTTAGATTAGACTGACAAAATATGATGTTTTGTCTGATAAAATCTCTGGGAGGAGTTCATTAAAATACAATGTTTGGAAATGGCAAATACTGCAAAAAAGTTTGCAGAGAAAATTCAAAATATCTCACTTCTATAACTCTAAAACAAACAAATCCACTTCACCAGCTAATTAATCTTCAGCAGCAATGCCATAGAAATGTACAGAGCTACCGCAAAAACAGAAGTTCAAAGACAGAATTATAAAGATGGCGGTGCGCTTGTTTCTCTGGCGCGTAAGGTCTTGTTGCACTCTTAAGCCGAGTTCAGACTGCACGATTTTCAAAGTAGTCGGATCACTGTTCTTCTCACACTGCATGATGGATTGGCGACAGAAGGTTTCACACTGCATGACTTTACAATAGGAAGAATCGCCGACAACTCTGTCTGGCACGCAAACTACGTTTCACAACCAAACACACGCGAGATGTGACAATGAAACAATGCGATATCACGCGTGCAAGACCGGAGTTCTCACGTGAGACTGAGATGACACGGGTGCTCCTGCCAAATTTCTACAAATTTTTCTTCCATTTCTTGGGTCCAAATAGACAGAGAAGAAGCCTTTTTCTGAAACGAAGCCATGCTTGCTGATATTGTGGTCTATAACTCCTCCCCGAACTCCCCGCTGCTCTGCATCTTGCTCTCTCATTGGCTGTCAGTCATCGCCGATGTAGTTTTCAGTCAGAAAATTTTTCACACAGCAGGATTTTGAATCGCCGACAGTTCCAGATATTTAGCATGCCAAATATCTCACGGGCATCGGCGACTCGTCGGCGATTCTCTCAGATCGCGTCATTGCTTATTCACACTGCATGATTGTCACTCGCATGAACGAGCACCGATTTGCCTGTGATTTCGGGCATTTGTCGGCGATTTCTTAAAACCTGTCGGCGAGCCAAAATCGGGGCTAAAATCGTGCAGTCTGAACTCGGCTTTACTTCAATTTAGACTGTTGATAACAGCAAATTCATCTTTCAGAGCTAAGCTACTGTAACATACCAATAAGGTTAGCCAACCGTATTACAGATTGTTACTCTCACAATTTCCTATGATAATTAATGTTAGCACACATCTTTAGAAAGCTATTACTTCCATGTATGAAAATTAACATTAGCACACATCTATTGTAATTAACGTTAGAAACTTCTACAAGCAACTACCTTAGATGTTGTTGTTCGCTAGCATCAGGGTTAATTTAGTTTACATTTACATTTAGTCATTTAGCAGACGCTTTTATCCAAAGCGACTTACAAATGAGAATAGTAGAATCAAATCAAACTCAACATGAGAACAACAGTATGTAAGTGCTGTGTGAAGTCACAGTTATGTCAGTAAAGTGCTTTTTTTTTTTTTTTTTGTAAAATACACATAGATGGAAGAAGAATAGAAATCAAAGTAAGTGCTACTATTACTGGGTCAAGTGCTGACGAAAAAGATATGTCTTTAGCATTTTTTTGAAAATGGCTAGAGACTCAGCTGCTCGGATAGAGCGTGGCAAGTCATTCCACCAGCCAGGAACAGACCCGGAGAAGGTTCGTGAGAGGGATTTTTTTCCCCTTTGTGATGGCACCACAAGGCGCCGTTCACTTGCAGAACGCAAGTTTCTGGAGGGCACGTAAGTCTGAAGTAGTGAGTTAAGGTATAGCGGTGCAGAGCCAGCGGTCGTTCTGTAGGCAAACATCAGAGCCTTGAATTGGATGCGAGCAGCAACTGGCAGCCAATGCAGAGTGATGAAGAGAGGAGTGACATGCGCTCTCTTCGGTTCGTTGAAGACCAGTCTTGCTGCAGCATTCTGGATCAGTTGTAGAGGCTTGACAGTGCATGCTGGAAGGCCAGCCAAGAGAGCATTACAGTAGTCCAGTCTGGATAGAACAAGAGCTTGGACAAGAATTTGTGTGGAATGCTCCTATAGGAAGGGTCTAATCTTCCTGATGTTGTACAAGGCAAATCTGCAGGACCGGGCTGTTGTTGCAACGTGATCTGTGAAGCTTAAACAATCATCCATCACCACTCCAAGGTTCCTGGCTGTCCTGGACGGAGTAATGGTTGACGACCCAAGTTGAATTGAAAGGTTATGATGAAGTGTTGGGTTGGCACCGACCACAAGCAGTTCTGTTTTTGCAAGGTTGAGTTGAAGATGTGGGTCCTTCATACAGGCAGAAATGGCTGTCAGGCAGGCTGCGATGCGACCAGCAACCGTCGGATCATGTGGTTGGAATGAGAGGTAGAGTTGTGTGTCATCAGCGTAACAGTGATAGGAGAAACCATGATCTTGAATGACAGATCCTAGTGATGACATGTAGATGGAGAAGAGAAGTGGTCCAAGCACAGAGCCCTGAGGTACCCCAGTAGCAAGATGATGTGACTTGGACACCTCACCACTCCATGATACCCTGAAGGACCTACCTGAGAGGTAAGACTCAAACCACTGGAGTGCGGTTCCCGAGATGCCCTTCGAAATGAGTGTTGACAGGAGAATCTGGTGGTTAACTGTGTCAAAAGCAGCAGACAGATCCAGCAAGATGAGTACTGATGATTTTGAAGTTGCTCGTGCCAGTCTCAGGGCTTCAGTGACTGAGGGCAGGGCAGTCTCAGTTGAGTGGCCACTCTTGAA
>RJVU01004711.1:494768-535915 GCA_003731715.1 Anabarilius grahami | reverse complement strand
TTTTGAAGTTGCTCGTGCCAGTCTCAGTGCTTCAGTGACTGAGAGCAGGGCAGTCTCAGTTGAGTGGCCACTCTTGAAACCAGACTGGTGGTCGTCGAGGAGGTTGTTCTGCGTGAGATAAGTAGACAGTTGGTTGAATACAACTCTCTCAAGTGTCTTAGCAATGAAGATACTGGTCTGTAGTTTTCTAGAAGTGCTGGATTCAGAGTTGGTTTTTTAAGCAGTGGGGTAATCCTAGCCTGCTTAAAAGCTGTGGGAAATGTTCCAGTTTGAAGGGAAGAATTGATAATGTGAGTGAGTGCAGGTAGAATTGAGGAGGAGATGGCCTGAAGAAGAAGAGTGGGGATAGGGGCTAGCGGACAGGAAGTAGGGTGATTGGAGAGGATGAGTTTTGAAACATCTGCCTCAGATAGCATGGAGAAGGAGGGGAGGGTCTGTGTGTTTTCCGTTAAAATGTTATTGTCAGTGTGTGGTGTGGAGAATTGGCCACTGATGGTTGTTATTTTGTGTGTGAAGAATGTGGCAAAGTCATCAGCTGTAAGAACTGATGTGGAAGGGAGGGGAGGAGGGCACAGAAGAAATTAGAAGGTTTTGAAAAGTGTGCGGGAGTCAGTTGAATTGTTAATTTTAGTGTGATAGTACGAGGTTTTAGCATTGGAGACGTCAGTAGAGAAAGAAGAGAGTAGTGACTGATATGAGCTAAGGTCAGTAGGAGCTTTAGATTTGCACCACTTCCTCTCTGCAGCCCTGAGTCTAGACCGATGCTCACGGAGAGCATCAGAGAGCCAGGGGGCAGAGGGGGTGGCGCGGGCTGGTCTGGTTAAGAGAGGGCAGAAGTCATCTAAGCAAGATGTTAGAGTGGTGCAAAGAGTGTCAGTAGCATTGTTAGTGTCCAGTGATGAGAACTGGTTAGGGGGAGGAAGTGTGGATGAGACCAAAGAGGATAGGTGGGATGGTGAGAGGGAGCGTAGGTTTCGCCGAAAAGTAACATGTGGTGGAGTGCATGTTGTGTTAGGGGTCAGGTTGAGTGTAAAAGTGATGAGAAAGTAGTCAGAGGTGTGTAGTGGAGTGACCAGTATATTGTCGGTGGAGCCACAGCGTGTGTAGATGAGGTCCAATTGGTTACCTGATTTGTGGGTAACTGAGGTAGCCACTCGCTTGAGGTCAAATGAGGCAAGCAGAGTGTGGAAGTCAGCAGCCTGAGGTTTGTCTAGATGGATGTTGAAATCTCCAAGTACTAGCAGAGGAGTACCATCCTCAGGGAAGGATGAGAGTAACCCATCCAACTCCTCCAAGAAGTTACCTAGCTGACCTGGAGGACGATAAACAACTACAACATGGATTTTAGTAGGGTAGGCGATGGTAATTGCATGCGATTCAAAAGAACCATTGTCAGAGAGAGATGGTAAAGGATTGAACTTCCATTCATTGGACATAAGAAGTTTGATACACACGCCGAACCACTGATTCGAAACAAAAATGTGTAAAGCTTCGGAGCTTCATGAATCAGTGTTTTGAAATCACCCATCACTAGATATATAATAAAAAATAAATTAATTTGTGTTCTGAAGATGAAAGAAGGTCTTACAGGTGTGGAACGACATGAGGGTGAGTAATTAATGACAGAAATTTCAATTTTGGGTGAACTAACCCTTTAATATTATTCAAACAACAAAAGACAGAGACAATCACTCACTGCTCTTTATTAACTTCATTAAGTGTTAATTCTATTTTATTTCTACAAATATGTTTGCTTGAAAGAATAATGTTGCATGAAAGTTGTTATAAAGAAAGAATATATTATTCATTGAAGTGATTTTATTATGAAAAGTGTCTGTATTGGATGTTCAAATTTTAATATCATTCATATTAATGGGTTATTAGGTGTTTTCTCCAGGACTATATAATGGGTTTAGAAATTTTAGAGAAATTCTTAATTAATGCACTACAATTGAACTAAATTTTAGTCATTGAAATCTAAAATTTTATATTTAGTCAACTGAAACTAGACAAACATTTCGGATGACTAAAATATGACTAAAACTAAATGGCATTTTAGTTAAAAGACTGTGACTAAAACTAATTACAAATAATAAGACATTGTTATGGTTGTCGTAGCAAAACCACCCCTAAAATTAAGCATGGTTTTAAACATTGTGTTTGTAGTAAAACTGCAGTTAATGGCAATCAAACACGGTGTGGTTACTATACTCTTTTCATCAGGCGAGCAGCCGAGCAAAAGCTTCATTAAATTCATTAAAAACTAGAGTCAAAAGCAACAACAAAAAAGCACACAAACAGCTAAAACACATAAATAATGTTAAACAAATGAAACACTCACCGTCTGAGGGCTCCAGCCTTTCTTTCTTTAGTGGTTTTACCGGTAGACTAAAGAATGACACAGCGCCTCCTACAGGAATTTGTACATTTGTCAAAGGCGTTGCCAAGAGACTGATATCATATCTTTACGTAATTATTCCCGAAAGACATCAATAAAAGGATGTTAGTCAATCATCCAGTAAACGGAAATGATCATGCACCATTTTTTTTGTCACTGGTGTACCGTACATTTGCAATATTAAAGGTTTTTATTAAATATTTCACCACATGCAGTCAGAGTTAAAGAAAAATAATGAAAATGGAACAAATAAGGAGATTGTTATTTATTTTAATCAGGTTTGTTAAGTGTGATTGAATGATGTCAGCTAATTTGCGCAACCACGTGTTTGCTAACAATGAAAATATTTGAAAAGCAGTTATAAACACGTAATGATGCAGTCCTTTAAATCTTAATTCTAGATGTAAAATTATGTCAAATGTGACACTTTTTTTTTTACATTAAATAAAACGTAACACCAGTGACATACATATAAGATCCATATTCTTCAATTATAATTAAGTAGATTAAATTGTTACATTTGGCATAAAATCAAAGACTATCATTAATACTTAGTGAAAGCAGTAAAAGATCATAAACATTTTCACAATGTCTGTAAAATACGCTGTCTGTAAACCGCTGCTTCTCAGCTGCACTCAATTTAGCCACACCTGACCAAAGGAGGATTCACCATGAGAAAGAAAAGTTAGAATCACAAAATATTATAGTTCTTTTGCATAAAATAGCACATGAACAGCTTTGAATAAAGTTGATCTATAAATTTGAGTCTGGTGTTCCTGAACACAAGTGACAATTTTCATGAAAAATGCAAAGCATGTCTCCAGACCTAAACCCTATTGAGCATCTGTGGGGCATCCTCAAACGGAAGGTGGAGGAGCGGCAAGGTCTCTAACATTATTTTGAGGGGACAGCAAATTTACACTTTTATACAAGCTATACACTCACTACTTTACATTGTAGCAAAGTGTCATTTCTTCAGTGTTGTCACATGAAAAGATATAATAAAATATTTACAAAAATGTGAGGGGTGTACTGTGAGATACTGTGGATTTACATGATGAAGCTATGATGATTCTGGTTCAGTGTGTTTCTTCTTGTGACTCTGAAATCCCCATTTAAAAGAGAATCTCTCGCCGCAGATGGAGCAGCGGTAAGGTTTCTCTCCTGTATGCTGTCGCTCATGCATCCTCAGGCCACCTGATCCAGTGAATGTCTTGTCACAATGTGAGCATTTATAAGGTTTTTCTCCTGTATGAGTCCTCTGGTGTCTTTTTAAGTCACTTAGCATATAAAAACTCTTCCCACAATCACTACAGCGATACGGTCTTTCTCCAGTGTGAACTCTGAGATGAACTTTAAAAGGATATGGACTAGCAAAGCTCTTCCCGCAGTAGGAGCACAGGTACGGTTTCTCTCCGGTGTGACTCCTCTCATGGGTTTTCCGGTGAGTCGAATGATGGAAACGTTTCTCACAGTATGAACACTGATACGGTTTGAAATCAGAGTGTATTTTTTGGTGTAACTTTAGAAGAGTTGAGTTTGTAAAGTTTTTCCCACATTCACTGCACTGATACGGCCTCTCATTGGTGTGCACATGTAGATGGCTCTTCAGGGCTGATCCGAGATTAAAGCTCTTCTCGCAGTGAGGGCAGTGGTACTGCCCCTTATTAATGTGTATGAATAGATGGTTGTTGAGTTTCGATCTCTGGTTGAAACTCTTGTCGCAGTAAGGGCATTGGTGTGACCCTTTATTGGTGTGTACGAGTAGATGGGTCTTCAGAGCTGATCCGAGATTAAAGCTCTTCTCGCAGTGAGGGCACTGGTACGCCCTCGCATTGGTGTGTACGAGTACATGGTTCTTCAGATGGGATTTCTGGTTGAAGCTCTTGTCGCAGTGAGGGCACTGGTACGGCTTTTCACCCGTGTGGATTCTCATATGCATTGAAAGATGTGGGTTGGTGCGGAAATACTTGTTACACACGTTGCATTGTAAAGTCTTTTCACTGTGTGTGTTTATATGAGCTCTCATACTATAAGGAGTGGTGAAAAAATCCTTCCCGCACTGTTTGCAGTGAAACTCCTTCTTCACGGTGTGCTCTTTTGAATGAAGTTTCCTCTCTGCATAAGTAGAAAAGCTGAGGTCGCATATCTTACAGCTGAAATCTTCCTGTTCTGAGTATTTTCTCTTACGTCTCGCTACATTTTTCTGTTTGTTGAATGTTTTTCCACAGTCTGTCACTGTCTGTCGCTCTTTGGATGTAGAGGCAGTTTCTCCATCAGAAGATGAACCAGCGTTGTCATCTGAAAGGAACAAAATGGTCATAAAATCTCTTAGATGTTCAGCACTGTTATACAGGTCCTTCTCAAAAAATTAGCATATTGTGATAAAGTTCATTATTTTCCATAATGTAATGATAAAAATTAAACTTTCATATATTTTAGATTCATTGCACACCAACTGAAATATTTCAGGTCTTTTATTGTTTTAATACTGATGATTTTGGCATACAGCTCATGAAAACCCAAAATTCCTATCTCAAAAAATTAGCATATTTCATCCGACCAATAAAAGAAAAGTGTTTTTAATACAAAAAAAGTCAACCTTCAAATAATTATGTTCAGTTATGCACTCAATACTTGGTCGGGAATCCTTTTGCAGAAATGACTGCTTCAATGCGGCGTGGCATGGAGGCAATCAGCCTGTGGCACTGCTGAGGTGTTATGGAGGCCCAGGATGCTTCGATAGCGGCCTTAAGCTCATCCAGAGTGTTGGGTCTTGCGTCTCTCAACTTTCTCTTCACAATATCCCACAGATTCTCTATGGGGTTCAGGTCAGGAGAGTTGGCAGGCCAATTGAGCACAGTAATACCATGGTCAGTAAACCATTTACCAGTGGTTTTGGCACTGTGAGCAGGTGCCAGGTCGTGCTGAAAAACGAAATCTTCATCTCCATAAAGCTTTTCAGCAGATGGAAGCATGAAGTGCTCCAAAATCTCCTGATAGCTAGCTGCATTGACCCTGCCCTTGATAAAACACAGTGGACCAACACCAGCAGCTGACATGGCACCCCAGACCATCACTGACTGTGGGAACTTGACACTGGACTTCAGGCATTTTGGCATTTCCTTCTCCCCAGTCTTCCTCCAGACTCTGGCACCTTGATTTCCGAATGACTTTGGACCACTGAGCAACAGTCCAGTGCTGCTTCTCTGTAGCCCAGGTCAGGCGCTTCTGCCGCTGTTTCTGGTTCAAAAGTGGCTTGACCTGGGGAATGCGGCACCTGTAGCCCATTTCCTGCACACGCCTGTGCACGGTGGCTCTGGATGTTTCTACTCCAGACTCAGTCCACTGCTTCCGCAGGTCCCCCAAGGTCTGGAATCGGTCCTTCTCCACAATCTTCCTCAGGGTCCGGTCACCTCTTCTCGTTGTGCAGCGTTTTTTGCCACACTTTTTCCTTCCCACAGACTTCCCACTGAGGTGCCTTGATACAGCACTCTGGGAACAGCCTATTCGTTCAGAAATTTCTTTCTGTGTCTTACCCTCTCGCTTGAGGGTGTCAATGATGGCCTTCTGGACAGCAGTCAGGTCGGCAGTCTTACCCATGATTGCGGTTTTGAGTAATGAACCAGGCTGGGAGTTTTTAAAAGCCTCAGGAATCTTTTGCAGGTGTTTAGAGTTAATTAGTTGATTCAGATGATTAGGTTAATAGCTCGTTTAGAGAACCTTTTCATGATATGCTAATTTTTTGAGATAGGAATTTTGGGTTTTCATGAGCTGTATGCCAAAATCATCAGTATTAAAACAATAAAAGACCTGAAATATTTCAGTTGGTGTGCAATGAATCTAAAATATATGAAAGTTTAATTTTTATCATTACATTATGGAAAATAATGAACTTTATCACAATATGCTAATTTTTTGAGAAGGACCTGTATTTCACACACGTGCGGCTCATGATTTGTCATTCTCAGTGTCTCAAACTGGCAGAATTCACAACAAAAGCTGCTGCACTTGAATGAAGGTCAAAACATACATGATATTTTAACATTTTAATAATAATTCTGTTAAATGAGCATATCTGGTTATAAAAGGAAGAAACATACCTGAAGGAACAAAGTCATCATCATCATCATTCTGATCTTCATCATCAACTTCATCATTATTCTGATATTCATCTTCATCATCCTCCTCATGTCTCTGTTGTTGTTCCTCTTCTGTTTTTTCTCCTCTTCTCCCTTCATCATCATCCTCATCATCACCATCATCCTCATTATTCCCATCCTCCTCCTTCACCACCACCTCCTCGTGTGTCTGTTGTTGTTCCTCTGCTGTGGTTTTTTCTCTTCTGCTCCCTTCATCATCATTCCCATCATCATCATCCTCCTCATTATTCCCATCCTCCTCCTTCACCTCCTCCTCCTCGTGTGTCTGTTGTTGTTCCTCTCCTCTGCTCTCTATCAGGTTCCTGCAGTCCACCAGTTTGACGGAGCACATCTTCAGCGGCGTCTGCAGCATCTGCTGTTCTCCAGCGTTACAGTCAGAGGTTTGATCAGCGGATCCATGATCCTGAGCGTCAGTATAACACAGTAAAGTGAGGCTGAGCTCTGAGTCCTGTGTGTCTCTGGATCTCCAGACTGAATCCTGAGCTTCTGTCCCGTCAGTCACACACACTGAAACCTTCTCCAGATCCTGACAAACACAAATAAACAACAACCTGTTGATATTAGCCTCATTACTCAGCTGTTATCTCTAGTGGTTATATTGGTGATTAGCATATTTTGCTGCTGGTTTAATGTGAGATGTGCATAAGAAGTGAGAAGCGAACAAAACTTTGGTTTGATTGAGCTGAAGGATGAAATGAGCCGCTCAAACCTCTCTGTTGGGTTTGTCTCCTCTTTCTCTCAGCTTTGCCTCCAGTGACGCCACCTCTTTCTTCAGCTGACAGATTTCACTGATGAAATCCTCAATATCCAGCATGGACAGATCAGTTCCTACTGATTTACAGCAGATCACATCCATCTGCGCTTTCATGCTCAACATCTGAACACAAACATCATGATTACTAAAAACACATTGATAATAAAATGACAGATTTAAATTCAAAATGAAAGCTTCAAGTAGCGATGAAAGGGCCCTCGCACACGTGCTTTTTAATTACTCACCCTCATGTCGTTCCACGCCCGTAAGACCTTTGTTTATCTTTAATAGCTTTCTGGGCATTGAAAGTGTTCTTTATCTTGTTGGCGATGCAGGCCTTACTGAGCCATCGGATTTTATTAAAAATATCTTAATTTGTGTTCTGATGATGAACGAAGGTCTTTCAGGTGTGGAACGACATGAGGGTGAGTAATTAATGACATTATTTTCATATTTGGGTAAACTAACCCTTTAATATCAATCAAACAACAAAAGAGAGACAATCACTCACTGCTGTTTAATAACTTTAACAAGGATAAATTATATTTAATTTATACAAATAAATATGTTTGCTTGAAAGATTATGCAAGTTGTTATAAAGAATTAATTATTCATTGAAAAAACAACCACATGTTCTTTAGAAGTTATTTTACTATGAAAAGTGTCTGTATTGGATGTTCAAATTTTAATATCATTCATATTAACAGGTTATTATTTGATTTCCCGAGGACTATATAATGGGTTTAGAAATGTTAATTAATGCACTACAATTTAACTAAATTTGAACGAAATCTGAAATGTTATATAGTCCACTAAAACTAAAACATTTCAGATGACTAAAATATGACAAACTAAATCTGTCAAAATGAACACTGGCTAGCATAAATCAAAAGAAACACACACCAGAATTAAAGAAATGTGTTTAGCAAGCAAGTTTTTGCCCACTTGTTCTGGAACACTTTCTTAAATTATAAAATCAAGGTTACTGTAGTAAAATAATAAGACATTTGTTAAGGTTGCCCGTTACGAAAATTAAGCATGGGTTTACTACAAATAAAACCAAAACACCATGGTTATAGTTAAAACATGGTAACAACAAATTAACCATGATTTTACCGCACGAACCAGAGTTTAAACATTGTGTTTGTAGTAAAACTAGTTAAAGGCAATCAAACACGGTGTGGTTACTTTACTCTTTTCATAAGGCGAGCAGCCGAGCAAAAGCTTCATTAAATTCATTAAAAACTAGAGTCAAAAGCAACAACAAAAAAGCACACAAACAGCTAAAACACATAAATAATGTTAAACAAATGAAACACTCACCGTCTGAGGGCTCCAGTCTTTCTTTCTTTAGTGGTTTTACCGGTAGACTAAAGAAAGTCACAGCGCCTCCTACAGTACGAGTGATGCAGTTTGAGGAGAAGAAGTGAAGAGCTTCACCAAACCTAAATTCTCTAATTAAAAATACGTGTTTCAAAGGCGTTGCCAAGAGACTGAAATCATATCTTTACGTAATTATTCAAGAAAGACATCAATAAAGGATGTTAGTCAATCATCCAGTAAATGGAAATGATCATGCACCATTTTGTCACTGGTGTTACCTTACATTTGCAATATTAAAGGTTTTTATTAAATATTTCAGCACATGCAGTCAGAGTTAAAGAAAAATAATGAAAATGGAACAAATAAGGAGATTGTGTGTTATTTTAATCAGGTTTGTTAAAAGTGTGATTGAATGATGTCAGTTAATTTGCACAACCATGTATTTGCTAACAATGAAAATATTTGAAAAGCAGTTATAAACATGTAATGATGCAGTCCTTTAAATCTTAATTCTAGATGTAAAATTATGTCAAATGTGACAGTTTTTTTTTTACATTAAATAAAACGTAACACCAGTGACATACATATAAGATCCATATTCTTCAATTATAATTAAGTAGATTAAATTGTTACATTTGGCATAAAATCAAAGACTATCATTAATACTTAGTGAAAGCAGTAAACGATCATAAATAACATTTTCACAATGTCTGTAAAATACGCTGTGCGTCTGTAAACCGCTGCTTCTCAGCTGCACTCAATTTAGCCACACCTGACCAAAGGAGGATTCACCATGAGAAAGAAAAGTTAGAATCACAAAATATTGTGCTATTTTATGCAAAAGAACTAAATGAACAGCTTTGAATAAAGTTGATCTATAAATTTGAGTCTGGTGTTCCTGATCACCAGTGACAATTTTCATGAAAAATGCAAAGCATGTCTCCAGACCTAAACCCTATTGAGCATCTGTGGGACATCCTCAAACGGAAGGTGGAGGAGCGCATGGTCTCTAACATTATTTTGAGGGGACAGCAAATTTACACTTTTATACAAGCTATACACTCACTACTTTACATTGCAGCAAAGTGTCATTTCTTCAGTGTTGTCACATGAGAAGATATAGTAAAATATTTACAAAAATGTGAGGGGTGTACTGTGAGATACTGTGGATTTACATGATGAAGCTATGATGATTCTGGTTCAGTGTGTTTCTTCTTGTGACTCCGAAATCCCCATTTAAAAGAGAAACTCTCGCCGCAGATGGAGCAGCGGTAAGGTTTCTCTCCTGTATGCTGTCGCTCATGCATCCTCAGGCCACCTGATCCAGTGAATGTCTTGTCACAATGTGAGCATTTATAAGGTTTTTCTCCTGTATGAGTCCTCTGGTGTCTTTTTAAGTCACTTAGCATATAAAAACTCTTCCCACAATCACTACAGCGATACGGTCTTTCTCCAGTGTGAACTCTGAGATGAACTTTAAAAGGATATGGACTAGCAAAGCTCTTCCCGCAGTAGGAGCACAGGTATGGTTTCTCTCCGGTGTGAATCCTCTCATGGGTTTTCCGGTGAGTCGAATGTTTGAAACGTTTCTCACAGTATGAACACTGAAACGGCTTGAAATCAGAGTGTATTTTTTGGTGTGACTTCAGACAAGCTGAGTTTGTAAAGGTGTTTCCACATTCACTGCACTGATACGGCCTCTCATTGGTGTGCACATGTAGATGGCTCTTCAGGGCTGATCCGAGATTAAAGCTCTTCTCGCAGTGAGGGCAGTGGTACTGCCCCTTATTAATGTGTATGAATAGATGGTTGTTGAGTTTCGATCTCTGGTTGAAACTCTTGTCGCAGTAAGGGCATTGGTGTGACCCTTTATTGGTGTGTACGAGTAGATGGCTCTTCAGATTGGATTTCTGGTTGAAGCTCTTGTCGCAGTGCGGGCACTGGTACGGCTTTTCACCCGTGTGGATTCTCATATGCATTGAAAGATGTGGGTTGGTGCGGAAATATTTGTTACACACATTGCATTGTAAAGTCTTTTCACTGTGTGTGTTTATATGAGCTCTCATACTATAAGGAGTGGTGAAAAAATCCTTCCCGCACTGTTTGCAGTGAAACTCCTTCTTCACGGTGTGCTCTTTTGAATGAAGTTTCCTCTCTGCATAAGTAGAAAAGCTGAGGTCACATATCTTACAGCTGAAATCTTCCTGTTCTGAGTGTTTTCTCTTACGTCTCGCTACATTTTTCTGTTTGTTGAATGTTTTTCCACAGTCTGTCACTGTCTGTCGCTCTTTGGATGTAGAGGCAGTTTCTCCATCAGAAGATGATCCAGCGTTGTCGTCTGAAAGGAACAAAATGGTCATAAAATCTTAGATGTTCAGCACTGTTATATTTCACACACGTGCGGCTCATGATTTGTCATTCTCAGTGTCTCAAACTGGCAGAATTCACAACAAAAGCTGCTGCACTTGAATGAAGGTCAGAACATACATAATATGTTTTTTTACTTATTATTTTCTTAGTTTACTTAGTTAAATGTTTCTGTTCTCATGTCATATGTATGTGTGTACCAAGAGCTTCTGTAAAAACCCCAACAAATTCATTGTGTGTTTGTGCACACTTGGCGAATAAAGCACATTCTGATTCTGATATCTTTACAATAATAGCAAATCTGTAAAATGAGCATATCTGGTTATAAAAGGAAGAAACATACCTGAAGGAACAAAGTCATCATCATCATTCTGATCTTCATCTTCATCATCCTCCTCATGTCTCTGTTGTTGTTCCTCTGCTGTGGTTTTTTCTCTTCTGCTCCCTTCATCATCATTCCCATCATCATCATCATCCTCATTATTCCCATCCTCCTCCTTCACCTCCTCCTCCTCGTGTCTCTGTTGTTGTTCCTCTCCTCTGCTCTCTATCGGGTTCCTGCAGTCCACCAGTTTGACGGAGCACATCTTCAGCGGCGTCTGCAGCATCTGCTGTTCTCCAGCGTTACAGTCAGAGGTTTGATCAGCGGATCCATGATCCTGAGCGTCAGTATAACACAGTAAAGTGAGGCTGAGCTCTGAGTCCTGTGTGTCTCTGGATCTCCAGACTGAATCCTGAGCTTCTGTCCCGTCAGTCACACACACTGAAACCTTCTCCAGATCCTGACAAACACAAATAAACAACAACCTGTTGATATTAGCCTCATTACTCAGCAGTTATCTCTAGTGGTTATATTGGTGATTAGCATATTTTGCTGCTGGTTTAATGTGAGATGTGTATAAGAAGTGAGAAGCGAACAAAACTTTGGTTTGATTGAGCTGAAGGATGAAATGAGCCGCTCAAACCTCTCTGTTGGGTTTGTCTCCTCTTTCTCTCAGCTTTGCCTCCAGTGACGCCACCTCTTTCTTCAGCTGACAGATTTCACTGATGAAATCCTCAATATCCAGCATGGACAGATCAGTTCCTACTGATTTACAGCAGATCACATTCATCTGCGCTTTCATGCTCAACATCTGAACACAAACATCATGATTACTAAAAACGCATTGATAATAAAATGACAGATTTAAATTCAAAATGAAAGCTTCAAGTAGCGATGAAAGGGCCCTCGCACACGTGCTTTTTAATTACTCACCCTCATGTCGTTCCACACCCGTAAGACCTTTGTTTATCTTTATCTATAGCTTTCTGGGCATTGAAAGTGTTCATTATCTTGTTGGCGATGCAGGCCTTACTGAGCCATCGGATTTTATTAAAAATATCTTAATTTGTGTTCTGATGATGAACGAAGGTCTTTCAGGTGTGGAACGACATGAGGGTGAGTAATTAATGACATTATTTTCATATTTGGGTGAACTAACCCTTAAATATCAATCAAACAACAAAAGAGAGACAATCACTCACTGCTCTTTAATAACTTTAACAAGGATAAATTATATTTAATTTATACAAATAAATATGTTTGCTTGAAAGATTATGCAAGTTGTTATAAAGAATTAATTATTCATTGAAAAAACAACCACATGTTCTTTAGAAGTTATTTTACTATGAAAAGTGTCTGTATTGGATGTTCAAATTTTAATATCATTCATATTAACAGGTTAGATGATTTTCCGAGGACTATATAATGGGTTTAGAAATGTTAGAGAAATTCTTAATTAATGCACTACAATGTAACTAAATTTGAACGAAATCTGAAATTTTATATTTAGTCCACTAAAACTAAAACAATTCAGATGACTAAAATATGACTATTGCGGCAGCCAGTACCCGCTAAGGGGCTAAGTAGTGGGAATACATCCATGACGCGTTTCGATGCAAAGGGTTTTAATTACCATATAGAAATAAACAGCAACACGTTGAATGAAAACGGTAAGATAGAAAACAAAAGATAAACCAAATTAAATTAAATAAACAAAGTGAAACGGTCAACAGAAAGTGAGCGTCCCAGCTACTCACCCCCTTCCTCCATTATATATCCACATCCAAACAAACAGGTAATATGCACCTAATGACGTAACAAACTGGAAGTGACAATTTCAAAATAAAAGACATCAAACCGTATCTGGCACCTACACTCCAGCCCCTGATTATTACACCCGAAAAACTTTAATAATCACAATACATAAATCACACAGGTTATACATCACTAAACATTTACATGGAAATCACCATTTTGTTTTACAAATAGTGTAGTGTATACACAAATGTGTGTTTTTATGTGTGTGTAAAAATGTCCAGTTCTTCAATATATGAAGTGTCCATAATCAACTAATGTCAAAAGGTCAAACAGTCTATAGTCACTTGTCATACGTCTTCAGTAAGTCATTTGAGAGCTCTCATAAGTCAGTCAGTCAGTCAGTCATAGAGCAGTTAAAAGTCCTCCATTTCAAGGAGGAGGCAAATCTTAGTAATAGGTCTGGTCAAGCAGGTGCTCTTGGTCTTAATCCTTACTTGACGTGTCAATCCCTTTTTATCCTGTATGATTTGAATAATCTTGCCCATAACCCATTAACTCCTTGGGGCAGTATCGTCCACTATAAGCACAATATCTCCCACTTGAAAATTGCGTTTCTTCACCAGCCACTTCTGGCGTTCTTGTAGTTGAAGTAGATACTCCCCAATCCATCTCTTCCAAAATAAATCCGCCATATATTGGACCTGACGCCATCTCCGTCGTGAATACGGATCGTCCTTATTAAATAGTCCAGGTGGTAAAGATGGCTGTGTTTTTAGCAGAAGGAGATGGTTAGGAGTAAGGGCTTCCAAATCATTAACATCCATAGACGCTCTGGATATAGGACGATTATTAAGGATGGATTCAACTTCACAAAGGAGTGTGTAGAGACCCTCCTCGTCCAAACTTTGTCCTCTAAGGATAGAATTTAGAATCTTCCTTACTGATCTTATAAGCCTTTCCCAAATTCCTCCAAAGTGCGAACCAGCCGGGGGATTAAAGTTCCACTTAATTCCCTTTTGAAGTAGACACGAATTGATTTGATCATGATTCCAGCCTTTCATAGCTTCCTGCAGTTCCCGTTGAGCGCCAACAAAGTTAGTACCATTGTCTGAACGGATCTCAACTACTTGTCCTCTACTTGCAATGAATCGTCTTAATGCATGAATGAAAGAGTCTGTATCAAGTAAAGTTGCTAATTCAAGGTGAACAGCTCTTATAGTCAAACATGTGAAGATTACTCCGTAACGTTTTACAACACTTCTTCCTCGTTTCACTTCAAAAGGACCAAAGCAGTCCACTCCCACATGCATGAATGGTGGTTTGTCAGGTGTGACTATCTTGCGGCAAATCTGCCATTTGCTGATAACCCGTGGTTCCATGAAGGCGTCTGCAAACTACACACTTGGACAAAATTCTTCTTATAGCCGTGCTAGCACCAGGGATCCAATATCTCTGGCGTAGATTAGCCAGCATATAATTCCGTCCACAATGTCCAATGTCATTATGAATTTGCCGTAGAATCAAATCTGAAATATGTAGATCCTTGGCTAGTATTACCGGATGTTTAACTTCTTCCGGCATCATAGCTTTGTCCAGACGCCCACCAACTCTGAGGATATCCGAGTGAAGCACAGGGTTAAGTCTAGAGTTCACTACTCCGTTTTACCAATCCATCTTTCCGTAAACTAGCCAGTTCCTCAGAATATCTCTTCTTTTGGCATAGACGGATAATTTCCAATTCAGACCTTTCCAGCTCCTCTGAAGACAACAAATTTGAAGACACATTAGATCTGAATTTTTGCATCCCTTGGTTAATAACAGTCTCTTGTTGCAACTTGTCCATATTAGAGTAAACAGTCAACAACCTTTTTCTTTCCTTGCAGCGATCAATCAGAATGTTCCTGAATCGAAGGATCCAAGCTATGCCTAGTTTCAATCGCAGCCATGAAGAGTAGTAATTAAAGTAAGGCATAAAATCATACTCTTGATGTACCTGTACAGTATTCACCAGAACACTCTCTTTTACTTCTGGGTCACAAGAGGACATCACACCTACATCAGTTGGATCCATAGGCCACAACTCTTGTGGCTGCACAAGAAATGGAGGACCAGAAACCCATATCTGGTTTTTCAAGAATGAATTCACCTTTAAGCCTCTGGATGCTAGGTCAGATGGATTGTCGGATGAATTCACATACCTCCATTGTGTGACTTCAGAAACCTTTCGAATTTCAGCAACTCTGTTTGCTACAAAGCACTTGAACCTTGAAGTCTCATTTCGAATATACTTAAGCACAGAGGTGCTGTCGGTCCAAAAAACAGAATCCTGAAATTGCATGTTCAGCTCTTTCTTCCACAATGTGTCCATGCGACTAGCAAGTGTGGCTGCCGTGAGCTCCAGACGAGGGATAGTGATCGATCTTAAAGGCGTCACTCTTGCTTTACTCATTAGAAGAAAAGAATGGGTAAGCTGTTGATCATTATGAAGGAGTAAATAGGACACCATGCCATAACCCTTCTCACTGGCATCTGAAAAGTGATGTAATTGGGCAGATGTAACTTCTCCAAAGTTTTCAGGCTTCAAACACCTACGGACCTCAAATTTCTCCAATTCATATAGTTCCTCCAACCAACTTGTCCACCATTCAATGTACATTGTTGGAATAGTGCTGTCCCAACCAATTTTCT
The DNA here is from genome assembly GCA_003731715.1 of Anabarilius grahami. NCBI lineage: Eukaryota > Metazoa > Chordata > Actinopteri > Cypriniformes > Xenocyprididae > Anabarilius > Anabarilius grahami. The sequence goes on along the minus strand of RJVU01004711.1, from coordinate 520,142 downwards.
CTCGACACAGTTCTTGAAGTATCATTTGGGCACGTAAAATAACAGGAGACAGAAAGCCAAGAGGGTCAAAGATAGAACTAACAGTAGAAAGAATCCCTCTTCTCGTAAGAGGTCTATCCTTGATAGTCACCTTGAACTTGAAAACATCCGACTCCGCACACCACTGCACACCCAATGCTCTCTCCAAAGGTAAAGTGTCATGTTCCAAATCCAAGTTCTTTAATTTCTGGTCTCTGTCCTCCTTGGGGATGGCATTTAACACAGTACGGCTGTTACTTGTCCATTTTGTTAAACGGAACCCACCTTTGGCGCACATTTCTGTGAGCTTCTGGTACAAAAGTACCGCATCTGAATCTGTAGGCACTGATACAAGACAGTCGTCTACATAGAAGTTGTTATAGACAACTTCTACAGTTTTGGCATCATACAGATCCTTATGGTCCTCTGCACACTTTCTCAAAGCATAACTAGAGCAACTTAGGGACGATGTCGCCCCAAACAAATGTACAACCATTCTGTACTCTTTCAAACTGCCATCAATGTTTCCTCCTGTCCACCATAGAAACCTCAAAAGATCACAATCCTCAGGATGCACCTTGACCTGATGAAACATCGATTCGATGTCAGCCATCATGGCAACATACTCCATTCTGAATCGCACAAGAACACTCACCAGTGAGCTTGTTAAATCTGGCCCTTGCAAAAGATGTTCATTCAATGATGTTCCTTGGTATGATGCTCCGCAATCAAACACAACTCTAATCTTTTGTTTTTTAGGATGATACACACCATGATGAGGTATGTACCATAAGCGTCCATCAAGTCTTTCCAGTTCATTTGTGGGAACCCTTTCTGCATGGCCTTTAGCGATGACACCCTCCATGAAGGTAGTATAGTCAGCATGAAAAGAAGCATTTCTTCGAAGCCTTCTTTTGAGATTTAGAGCACGTTGTTCAACGATTACTCTATTCCTTGGCATGATAACCTTTTCGTTTTTAAGTGGAAGACCAATATAATAATGCCCATTGATTAGTCTTGCTGACTGTAAAACAAAATCCATGAATTGATGATCTTCTTTAGACAAACCTTGCTGTTCCTCTAGAACACATTCAGGAAAGTCAGCCCTGAACTGTTGCTCCCACAATTCATCCAGTTTCATAACGGCGATCCTATTAACAGTCGTGTAAGGATGGTCCGCAGCAGCGTACTCTTCCTGATGCTTAATCGGTCCATTAACTGCCCATCCAAACATGGTCTTAATAGCGTATGGGCCATTATCTTGACTACGAATAATCTGCCATGGCTCCAATGCTTCTGGCACGTTAGCACCAATCAACAACTCGACATTAGCATCAACTGAAGGCATACGTAGGTGACTTAAATGAGGCCAACAAGCAAGATCGTTTTGTGTGGCGATGTTGGTTTTGTTTACAGGCATCATCTTCTGCGTGTATACTTCTGGTAAAGTACAGTAATGCTCTTGTTCCAATCCTGACACTTCCAAATCCTTAAGAACATAACAGAAGATGGATTTGTCCTGATTCATGGTTCTCATTAGAATGTTAATTTTCTTTGCGGAAAGATCAAGCTTAGACATCAAACTCTCTGTACAGAAAGTTGCAGAGCTCCCAGAATCCAGAAAAGCATAAGTGGTCACAACTTTACTTCCCTTCTTTGATTTCACACATACAGGAACAATGGACAATGCACAATTATCTTTACCAGCCCCAGTAAGAGCACTGGACTGGAGAGAGACCAAAGCACTTCCCACTGTTGACCTTGATTCATCTTTATTATTCTGAATGCCTCTTTTCTCTGATGAAATATGAAGAAGACTTGGGTGTTTGAGCTGGCATATCTTACATATGCTTCTCTCTTTACAATCACGGCTGATATGTCCTGTACATAAACAACCAAAACAAATCCCTTTCTTCTTCAAGAAACTCATTTTTTCACCATGGGTCCAAAGCATGTCCATTTCCTTCACAGAAAAGACAGATGTTGTTTACAGTCTTCCCACTATACACATTTGCACCATTTGCAGTGACTGTAGTGGCAAAACTGCTTCTGGGTTTTGAATTAGATGATTTGATATTCAAGTTTCTACCTCCACTAGGCAGGACATCTTGAATATTTCCAAAAACCGGATGTGTGACTATTTTCACTTGTCTTTCTATGAAGTCCACAATGTCAGAAAAGCAAGCTGGATGGTTACATCTTTCCTGTAAATCGTAGGCCACTATTCTCCATCTTTCTCTGAGCTTATAAGGAAGTTTTGCAAGAACAATTTGCACATTAGAAGCAAGGTTCAACTCATTCATATAACAAATATCCTGCATAGCATTACAGCAACTTCGGAGAAATAAGCTGTAGCCCTGCAGAGCCTTAGCATCCTCAGATTTTATTGTTCTCCATGAAAGCGCCTTTTCCATGTAAGCTGAGGCGATCCTTACCTCATTGCCGAAATGCTCCTTGAGCAACGTCTTAGCTCTTAAATACCCCTGTGATGGAACCATGTGCTGACAGCTCCTAACAAGCTCCTTAGGTTGCCCTCTAGTATACTGTTCAAGGAAATGCAAGGAATCTGCATTATTACTCGTTTTCTTTTCCACAACCTCTTCAAATGTTCTCATAAAATCATGGTAATGCAATGGATCACCATCAAAAGGTGGGACCTCCCTCGGTGGAAGTGAAGACAAGTTCTGTTGCTGAACTAAGAGGGCAGCAATTTCATTTTGCTTATCAATAAGCCTGAGGATACCTCCTCCTTCCAAACCATCCAGTAAACTTGTGCACCTTGTAATCTAGGTCCATGTACACCATGACGACTACTGCTGGGCAATGCAGAATGCGTCGACACTATATTTGATCTTATACTCTGTTGTTGTTGTGCTGGCGGAATTGGAAGACGCCTTGAATCTTGTGCTACTTGAGATACAGATGGCTGTTGTGGCATTAAATGTGGACTTGAAGGTAAAAATGATTCCACATTAGGATTAGGAGAACTGATTCCTGCATGTTTCATTCTTAATGCATTGGTATCAGGAAGGTTTGTACACTCAATTGATTCTGATCTAGCGCCACTATACACTTTCATCTTGGCCATTGATACAGCGATTTTAGTATCAAGCTCCATTTGTTCTTTTTTCCTCCTCAAATCCTCCTCTTCTTTCTGTAGTGCATGTTTACGTTGTAACATTTTCTGATGTGCCAACAAAGCTGCCATTTCGGCCTCCACCTTAAGACGAGCTGATGCAATAGAAGATCGACTGGTTCGAGATCCAAGGGTTGTTGTTGTCGTTCGTCTAGAGGTTTTCCTGCTCACATTAGAAACACTGTCTGTTGGTTGTACTTGATTCTGAGCATCATCATAGTCAATATCACTGTTCTGATATTCACTTGGAACATTCATATTATGAGAAGAAGAAACTGGTTCAGAAGAAGGAATATTAGAATCACAATTCAGCTGAGGTTCAATAGGATTATCCATTGCTCTTGCACTTGTCTCATGAACAACAGACAGTGATGGGCAAAGATTTGCATAACTTTGAGTAGAACTTGATTGTGTTATTTGAGCATTTTTCCTCAGATTTTTAGCTTCATTCAGCCATCGTTCAACATCTTCCATAAACCCATAATTGTGTTTAGAAACTGAACCAAACCACTCATTTTGTTTGTTCTGCTCATCAGGAGGAAGAAAAGGAAGTACCTCTTTATGCAACACAGATGCATCATCTTTCAAACATTTCAAAGACCCCAACATTGAAGATACTTGTAAAGCATTTTCATCACATTTCATGAGATCTTTCATTGATAAAATCAAGTTTTTCATTTGATTCACCTTAGCTTTGCGATCCTTTTGCAGTGCTTCAATTTTCAGTGCCAAAGCCTTTGCCGTAAGCTTAGGCTCTCTTTTGCTGCTCTCAGCAGCGCGCTCAGACTCATCTGCGTCTATTTCTCGCACAAACGCGATCCCAATAGTCCAGCGCCGTATTCAAGTAAATCATACAAACAACTTCATGAATGGGCGCAGCACCACAGCGCGATGACAAGTGCGTAGCTTACGATTCATTCCACAACCGCAATCCATCCCAATAAGCGGCACACAAACACTCCACGGCTGGCGGCAACAGCGTCTTTCCCATTCGATAAACAGCAACGCCGCAGCCAAACATAGCAAAACCGCTCACATACCTCTTCTGCCGTCAGGATACAGAAGTACGATGCTTCACTTAAGTGTGTGCGCCAGCATTTCCCATGCCGTATGCGAAGAAATCCTTTCCAATGATCCACGATGATAATCCAACAGTAGCAGAGTTTTCTGTTGACTAAGTATTGCGGCAGCCAGTACCCGCTAAGGGGCTAAGTAGTGGGAATACATCCATGACGCGTTTCGATGCAAAGGGTTTTAATTACCATATAGAAATAAACAGCAACACGTTGAATGAAAACGGTAAAATAGAAAACAAAAGATAAACCAAATAAAATTAAATAAACAAAGTGAAACGGTCAACAGAAAGTGAGCGTCCCAGCTACTCACCCCCTTCCTCCATGATATCCACATCCAAACTAACAGGTAATATGCACCTATACAAAATGACGTAACAAACTGGAAGTGACAATTTCAAAATAAAAGACATCAAACCGTATATCTGGCACCTACAATGACTAAAACTAAATGCATTTTAGTCAAAAGACTGTGACTAAAACTCGATAAAAATGTGCTGTCGAAATGAACACTGGCTAGCAAAAATCAAAAGAAACACACACCAGAATTAAAGAAATGTGTTTAGCAAGCAAGTTTTTGCCCACTTGTTCTGGAACACTTTCTTAAAATATAAAATCAAGGTTACTGTAGTAAAATAATAAGACATTTGTTAAGGTTGCCCGTTACGAAAATTAAGCATGGTTTTACCACAAATAAAACCAAAACACCATGGTTATAGTTAAAACATGGTAACAACAAATTAACCATGATTTTACCGCACGAACCAGAGTTTAAACATCGTGTTTGTAGTAAAACTAGTTAATGGCAATCAAACACGGTGTGGTTACTATACTCTTTTCATCAGGCGAGCAGCCGAGCAAAAGCTTCGTTAAATTCATTAAAAAAATAGAGTCAGAAAAGCAACAACAAAAAAGCACACAAACAGCTAAAACGCATAAATAATGTTAAACAAATGAAACACTCACCGTCTGAGGCCTTTAGCCTTTCTTTCTTTAGTGGTTTTACTGGTAGACTAAAGAATGACACAGCGCCTCCTACAGGAATTTGAAGAAAAATGGTCCGGCTGGTCAGGAGAGATTCACCAAACCTAAATTCATTGGCGTTGCCAAGATATGGATATACGATCACATCTTTACATAATTATCAAAGAAAGACGTCAATAAACGAATGATAGTCAGTCAGCCGGTAAAATGAATGACCGTTAAATTTTGAATTATGCGAGTTCGCGGTTTTCTGTGGAAGACAAGAGAGCGCGTGCTATTAGGGTTGCCACCCGTCCCGTGAAATGCGGAATCGTCCCGTAGTTACAGGCAAAATGACGCCTCCCGTATCAAATCAATACGGGACGCGATTTGTCCCGTATTTTACATAGGTCCACATTATGCAGCATCCCATGCAAATCACCCCACCCGCATTGTGTGAAGACACGTCCTATTCTGCCCCTGATTGGGTAATACTCGCTGCTATCGTTGGTTTGATTGGTTTGTTTCAGGTTCACGGGCCGTGAATCACGGCCAATCAGAGTCAGAGGAGGGCGGGACGCTTCCACTTCATGGAAGATCCTTGCAAGTCTCCTGCACTATATTTTTTCCCAATATACTTTTTTGAGTGTCAAAGCATTTGTTTAATTTATAATTGCTAAGTGATGGATCTGTTAATTTAATAAGTTAATAAAATATGGTTCACATCTCAGAAGTTTCTCCAAAAGCTTATTTTTTGTGGTCTCAGACTCAGTCACACTTTGTTGGCCTATGTTTATTATTGTCATAGCTGTGTATTCAATATGACCACTTCTGTTGTGATAGTGGGAGACTGAGTGCATCTGTTCACACTGATTTCAATAGCAGATATCTTATTATAATGTCCATTGGTATCAATCTTAATATTTTTATGAAAACATGTTTTAAGTTATGATATACCACCATGGCACGCCATCGGGACTGTGGTCATCGTGGCCCCGAGGGGTGTGGCCCCCGCTGTGGCAGGCGTCCCTTATTTTTCTGTATTGAAGGTGGCAACCCTACGTGCTATCATGAGCTGCAGTAAATGAAGATATATAAAATAAAAGAACTTTAAAAATGACTTTTTTTTTTTTTAATAATGCTTTTCACACGCCTGGCCTAACCCTTAAAATGAATACTTTTTCAGCAAGGAAATTGATCAAAAATTACAATAATGTTTCAGAAGCTTTTAAAAAAAAACAACGTATGTCATTTTCCACATTTCATTAAGCAGCACAAGACTTTTCAACTGTGATAAGATCTCTTGAGCAGCAAATCAACACAGAATGTTATCTGAAGGGTCATGTGACACTGAAAACTAGAACTATAGCCAAACAAATGTGGCCTTGACTCTAGTGAGAAAAAACAAACAAAAAACATTTGAATACAGATTCAATAGAAAACCGTTATTTTAAATTGTAATATTTCACAATATTATTGTTTTTACTGAACCCCATCCAGCAGAATACAGACATGGAGAAATAAAGAGCCCGGCCACAAACGATGCAAACGGAGAATCACAAATACCCTCTTTCACTATTCCCTACATTACTCCAATATAGTTCACTTAAAGGAGTGAATGAAAAACAATGCGTGAATTCGGACACGGAGTGCGCTCGAAGGACTGCTGCTTTAGCATAGTGTTGTTAAATGTAATGTTTTGTGTTGCCTTCTGTCATTTTTAGATTGAAAGAATTTGAAAATCAAGACGTATTGCAAATGAAGCAGGTGAATGCAAGTGTAGTTGGAGCTGGGCATGGTTAAGATTAGAGACCACTAGAGTACAGACATCAATGAGGAGACACACTTTCTCCCTGTCTCACTTTATTAAAAACCTAGACAAGGTCATACCAGGTATTCACTCTGCATGAAGGACATCAGTTATGCCAACAAAGGCTCCCAAGCAAATGGTTCTCTCAAAACTGATTATATTTATCAGGAATCTAAAGCCGCGTTTCCACCGAAATTACCCGGAACAATTGTACCAGGAACTTTTCTCCCAGGAACTTTTTGTCACCCCCAGACCTGTTGCCTTCTGCGTTTCCATGCGGTCTAAAGTACCGTGAAGATTAGGCTAATTTGTCCGGTGATGTAGTACTGCGCGCGACTGTTTCTTCCTGTCAGTGATGGACCACTCGTTTCGTCTGGAAAAACATGGTGTAAAAAAGTTAAAGTTGTTGTAGTAAAAAAATCAATCTAAGACGATATCATTTAGATGTGATATATACATATATTTATTTACCTTCAACCCACTGTTCATCGGATTCAGGCATGGCTTCCAACAATGCAGTAGCGGAGTCTTTTGTCACCGCTGAACCAAAAAAGGACGGTCTGTGTCCTAGCAACGCATCCAGGCGGTCAAACCACTTGTTAGTACGCCGATCGGAACCACTTCTATTGTTGTGATCCTTTATTTTCTTGTAATCTTGCTTTAGTTTTTTCAACTTCTCTCGGCATTGTTTTCCAGTGTGCACAATCCCAAGCTCGCATCACCGACTACTGCTGCGTAGAGTCGACCAATAAAATGCGGCGTGAATCCGACCAATCAGCATGTTCAGCGCCTGGTCCCATCCCCGAAAGTTCCTGAACTTTGAAAAAGTACCACCTCGCCATCAGGGACTTTTCTGAGGGGGAAATTTTACCCGGAACTTTATTTAGTTCCTGGTTCCTGCGGTGGAAACACACCGAGTACCAGCCCAAAGTCCCTAGTTCCTGGGTAAAGTTCCTGCAGTGGAAACGGGGCTTAAGATATGTTGATCATGATCTAATGGTCCATTCGGAATTTGTTGGCCTGTACGAAGTGTCTGTGACAACAGGAGAGAACCTGTCAAAGGTTCTGAAGGATGTATTTCTACATCTTAACTTATCCATCACTGGGCTGAGAGGGCAGGCTTACGATGGAGCTGCGAACATGGCAGGAAATTACTCAGGGGCACCGGCCATCATCAAAGAGAGTCAGCCACTTGCAATTTATGTCGACTGTGGTCTGCGCTGTGCGAATTTAAGTACACAGCATGCTTGTTCAGCATCTCCTGTTATCCGTGACTTTTTGCAGGGGGTTTATGAAGTGGGAGTGTTGCTTGGCCAATCTGAGAAAAGTCAGTTTTCCAGGATATTTCAAAGTTAGAGTGGATCAGTCAAAGCCATCAGACCTTTGTGTACTACAAGGTGGACAGTGCGCACCTGTGCCATTCGTGCTGTCCTAAACCCGTATCAGCCGATGTTACTTGCTATAGAGGCAACGACATGTGGTCATTCTGAGTCAGCTTGAACAAGAGCTGGAGTGTCTCAACGCTTCTCTTCAGAGCCGAAGTCAGACAGACAGAATGCTAGCGAATGTCAACTGTGTGAAGGACGCAATTGCAAAAAAGGACAGAGGATGCATTCCAAAGTGTTTACAACAAAGCAATAAATGTTAAACTCCCTAATTCTGTCTCAAATTGAAATGTCCCGTGCTCGAAAGCCTGTCTGGTCAGGGCTCAGCACATGTACCCATTTCCTATGCAGACACCTTCAGAACAGAATTATTTTTAAGGTCCTGGATGTTGTCAATATGCAGTTTCAAGAAAGTTTTGAACAAGAGGGTCTGTTTACGATCAGTACTCTTGGAAAAGGTATTGTTGACAGGAGAGTCCGATAGTGGTCTGTTGGAACAACATCCAGAATTGCTCTGGGCTTCACTAAGAGTCCAATTAGCAATGTTTAAAGTCAAAGTGTAATTATCAGTCAACTACTGAGGCTGCAGGGACTCTTCAGAATATGATGCCAACTCTTTGACCAAGTGGAAACACTTTTGAGGATGATCCTTGTTTCCCCTGTTTCTTCAGCAGAGGCTGCAAGAAGCTTGAGCAGTTTATGAAGATTAAAAAAGGCAAGGGAAAAAACTGGTATAACACTTGACATTCTGTCCCCCTCACTTTTGAAATTATGTCTACGCCCCTGGTAACCACTGGCCTTTCCCTCAGTAGAAGTTGCCTTTAGAGAGTTCAGTCTTGTGATCACTGTCTGCCCTTGATCCCACTCTCAGAGGTCACTCACAGGCTGGGATCCAAGCCGACCACCATGCTGCAACATCTCACAGCAACAGGGAGTGATGTACACCTTGAAATTGTGAGGTACAATATGGATCCCTGCTTGGCCTCTTTCAGAGAAGTGGATGACATGTTGAATTAGTGGGCCCATGTCTTTGAATCAAAGTACCCAGCATTAATCAAAGTCAGGAAGGGTGCTGTCCATAATCCACGGTCCTTTGGTAGAGTCATCATTTCCCCACATTCGATGCAATTCAGACTGTGAAATACAATCTGAAGGCCAGTTAACAGGGCGGCAATGGAGATGTTCAGAAGGGATGATCCAAAATATGGTAAGGTGGATAAAAGGCTGTGCCAAAACATTAAATCTGCTGGAGCAACAGACAAAGCCAGATGCCAACGCAGTATAACGGAAGGCAGCAGGATGTCCGCGGAGTGTGGTTACCAGCCATCCAGTAGTCCTGCGGAAAGCAAGAGGGTTGCCTTGGAGGAAGAAATGGAGGCAAGGCTGAGACTTGAAGACTATAGATATGGAAAGATGGTTCACTCATATTAGTTATGAATGGGAGAAACAGCAATGCGCAATATGGCGGAATAGGTGCCACCTACTAAGTAAAAGAGCTAATCGCTAATTGATAAAGTCATTGCGTAGCTGCAGTTAGAAGCTTCTGTTCCATGCACATTACATTAGCTTGTCTAGCCTGAAAAACAAGCTTTTTTTAATGCTAGTTGAGCATAAGAAACAACACTTATGGGACAGTTCATGTCAGAATTTGTTGATGATTTGAAATATGTTATTTAATTGTGAGTTTGCCAAGCAGTTTGAGATTTCAGGTTTCCCCCATTCAAACAGACAGGACTTGGTTTGGATAGCCGAAATGGCTGCACGGAGGCATTGAAAATATGGCCACAGAGTGAACAGACTTCCCTTGAAAGGGACTTTGGAGACATGCAGCAAGACCCTTGAAATTCTGGTGGCTAAACAAGAGAAGTAGGGTTTCATTTACGAGGTGGAGCTAAACACTGCAGGATAGTGGCCCTCCAAGAGCAGGTTTGAGCACCCCTGTTTTGGACACATTCTAGTTTTACAACCATAAAATTAAAAGTTCCTGTAACACTGTTAAGCTTTTTTACACAACCTAAAAACATTACATGATGAAGCTATGATAATTCTAGGGCAGCGTGTTTCTTCTGGTGGCTGTGAAGACCCCATTTAAAAGTGAATCTCTCGCCGCAGATGGAGCAGCGGTAAGGTTTCTCTCCTGTATGCATTCGCTCATGGACCTTCATGGCACTTGAACGAGCAAAAGCCTTGTCGCAATGTGAGCATTTAAAAGGTTTTTCTCCTGTATGAGTCCTCTGATGTATTTTTAAGTCACTTAGCATATAAAAACCCTTCCCACAATCACTACAGCGATACGGTCTTTCTCCAGTGTGAACTCTGAGATGAACTTTAAAAGGATATGGACTAGCAAAGCTCTTCCCACAGTAGGAGCACAGGTACGGTTTTTCTCCGGTGTGAATCCTCTCATGGGTTTTCCGGTGAGTCGAATGTTTGAAACGTTTCTCACAGTATGAACACTGAAACGGCTTGAAATCAGAGTGTATTTTTTGGTGTGACTTCAGACAAGCTGAGTTTGTAAAGGTGTTTCCACATTCACTGCACTGATACGGCCTCTCATTGGAGTGTACGAGTAGATGGGTCTTCAGAGCTGATCCGAGATTAAAGCACTTCTCACAGTGAGGGCACTGATACGGCCTCTCATTGGTGTGCATGAGTAGATGGCTCTTCAGATAGGATCCCCGGCCAAAGCTCTTCTTGCAGTGAGGGCACTGGTACGGCTTTTCACCCGTGTGGATTCTCATATGACTTGAAAGATGTGGGTTGGTGCGGAAATACTTGTTACACACATTGCATTGTAAAGTCTTTTCACTGTGTGTGTTTATATGAGCTCTCATATTATAAGGAGTGGTGAAAAAATCCTTCCCGCACTGTTTGCAGTGAAACTTCTTCTTCACGGTGTGCTCTTTTGAATGAAGTTTCCTCTCTGCATAAGTAGAAAAGCTGAGGTCACATATCTTGCAGGTGGAATCTTCCTGTTCTGAGTGTTTTCTCTTACGTCTCGCTAAATTTTCCTGTTTGCTGAATGTTTTTACACAGTCTGTCACTGTCTGTCGCTCTTTGGATGTAGAGGCAGTTTCTCCATCAGAAGATGAACCAGCGTTGTCGTCTGAAAGGAACAAAATGGTCATAAAATCTCTTAGATGTTCAGCACTGTTATATTTCACACACGTGCGGCTCATGATTTGTCATTCTCAGTGTCTCAAACTGGTAGAATTCACAACAAAAGCTGCTGCACTTGAATGTAGGTCAGAACATACATGATATTTTAACATTTTAATAATAATTGTTTAATCAGCATATCTGGTTATAAAAGGAAGAAACATACCTGAAGGAACAAAGTCATCATCATCATTCTGATCTTCATCATCAACTTCATCATTATTCTGATATTCATCTTCATCATCCTCCTCATGACTCTGTTGTTGTTCCTCTGCTGTGGTTTTTATCAGGTTCCTGCAGTCCACCAGTTTGACGGAGCACATCTTCAGCGGCGTCTGCAGCATCTGCTGTTCTCCAGCGTTACAGTCAGAGGTTTGATCAGCGGATCCATGATCCTGAGCGTCAGTATAACACAGTAAAGTGAGGCTGAGCTCTGAGTCCTGTGTGTCTCTGGATCTCCAGACTGAATCCTGAGCTTCTGTCCCGTCAGTCACACACACTGAAACCTTCTCCAGATCCTGACAAACACAAATAAACAACAACCTGTTGATATTAGCCTCATTACTCAGCAGTTATCTCTAGTGTTTATATTGGTGATTAGAGTATTTAGCTGCTGGTTTAATGCGAACAAAACTTTGGTTTGATTGAGCTGAAGGATGAAATGAGCCGCTCAAACCTCTCTGTTGCGTTTGTCTCCTCTTTCTCTCAGCTTTGCCTCCAGTGACGCCACCTCTTTCTTCAGCTGACAGATTTCACTGATGAAATCCTCAATATCCAGCATGGACAGATCAGTTCCTACTGATTTACAGCAGATCACATCCATCTGCGCTTTCATGCTCAACATCTGAACACAAACATCATGATTACTAAAAACGCATTGATAATAAAATGACAGATTTAAATTCAAAATGAAAGCTTCAAGTAGCGATGAAAGGGCCCTCGCACACGTGCTTTTTAATTACTCATTATTGTTATGCAAGTTGTTATAAAGAATTAAATATTCATTGAAAAAACAACCACATGTTCTTTAGAAGTTATTTTACAATGAAAAGTGTTTGTATTGGATGTTCAAATTTTAATATCATTCATATTAACAGGTTATTATTTGATTTCCCGAGGACTATATAATGGGTTTAGAAATGTAAGAGAAATTCTTAATTAATGCTCTACAATGGAACTAAATTTGAACGAAATCTAAAATGTTATATTTAGTCCACTAAAACTAACAAAACAATTTAGATGACTAAAATATGACAAACTAAATCTGTCAAAATGAACACTGGCAAGCATAAATCAAAAGAAACACACACCAGAGTTAAAGAAATGTGTTTAGCAAGCAAGTTTTTGCCCACTTGTTCTGGAACACTTTCTTAAAATATAAAATCAAGGTTACTGTAGTAAAATAATAAGACATTTGTTAAGGTTGCCCGTTACGAAAATTAAGCATGGTTTTACTACAAATAAAACCCAAACACCATGGTTATAGTTAAACCATGGTAACGACAAATTAACCATGATTTTACCGCACGAACCAGAGTTTAAACATCGTGTTTGTAGTAAAACTAGTTAATGGCAATCAAACACGGTGTGGTTACTATACTCTTTTCATCAGGCGAGCAGCCGAGCAAAAGCTTCATTAAATTCATTAAAAACTAGAGTCAAAAGCAACAACAAAAAAGCACACAAACAGCTAAAACGCATAAATAATGTTAAACAAATGAAACACTCACCGTCTGAGGGCTCCAGTCTTTCTTTCTTTAGTGGTTTTACCGGTAGACTAAAGAATGACACAGCGCCTCCTACAGGAATTTGAAAAAAAAAATGGTCCGGCTGGTCAGGAGAGATTCACCAAACCTAAATTCATTGGCGTTGCCAAGATATGGATATACGATCACATCTTTACATAATTATCAAAGAAAGACGTCAATAAACGAATGATAGTCAGTCAGCCGGTAAAATGAATGACCGTTAAATTTTGAATTATGCGAGTTCGCGGTTTTCTGAGGAAGACAAGCGCGCGTGCTATCATGAGCTGCAGTAAATGAAGATATATAAAATAAAAGAACTTTAAAAATGGTTTAAAAAACAAACTTATTTTTAATGCTTTTCACATGCCCAGCCTAACCCTTAAAATTAATACTTTTTCAGCAAGGAAATTGATCAAAAATTACAATAATGTTTCAGAAGCTTTAAAAAAAAAACAATGTATGTCAGTTTTCACATTTCATTAAGCAGCACAAGACTTCAACTGTGATAAGATTTCTTGAGCAGCAAATCAATGTAGAATGTTATCTGAAAGGTCATGTGACACTGAAAACTGAAACTATAGCCAATCAAAATACAGCCTTGACTCTACTGAAAAAAATCATTTGAATACATATTCAATAGAAAACCGTGATTTTAAATTATAATATTTTACAATATTATTATTTTTAATGAACCCCATCCAACAGAATACAGACATGGAGAAATGAAGAGCCCGGCCACAAACGCACACGCACCCCGATGCAAACGGCGGTAACACGATAAATTTGCAATTTTAATTGCAATACACAAATTTATTTGTATACCGAGATATTACTTTGGTCATGTTGCTATGGTTACTAATAAGTAAATAAGGACTTGACTCAGTACTCAAGGTGCTACTGTTATGGGATGAATGAGACTCACCCATGTAAGTAGATTCACCAGTAAGTAAATGCAATTGTCAATCCCAAAACTGACAGTGTGACATGTTACTGTACCTGTAGTGTATTATTGGATATTCATGTCTGGATCATTTCAGCTTTGTGTATCACAGTGACACAGGGAAATAAGGCTCATTTCATGCAATCATGATTATCAGTATTAAATAACTGCTAAAAGAATAAGGCCTTGTCATTCTGTCAGTGAGATCAAATACCTCATAAACACACAATTTAATCCAACATCAGACACTGATCTGCACATACCAGGGAATTTAAAGTTGTCACAAAGAAATATAGATCCAGAGGCTTTATTTTTACATTTTCAATGTTCTAGAGCAGGGATGTCCAATCCTGCTCCTGGAGAGCCAACATCCTGCACATTTTAGCTCCAACACACTTGCCTGGAAGTTTCTATTGAGAATAAAGACCTTTGCTGTGTGTGAAATCACCCCCTATACCCTCATTCACCATTCCCTACATTACTCCACCAATATAGTTCACTTAAAGGAGTGAATGAAAACGAATGCGTGAATTCGGACACGGAGTGCGCTCGAAGGACTGCTGCTTTAGCATAGTGTTGTTAAATGTAATGTTTTGTGTTGCCTTCTGTCATTTTTAGATTGAAAGAATTTGAAAATCAAGACGTATTGCAAATGAAGCAGGTGAATGCAAGTGTAGTTGGAGCTGGGCATGGTTAAGATTAGAGACCACTACAGTACAGACATCAATGAGGAGACACACTTTCTCCCTGTCTCACTTTATTAAAAACCTAGACAAGGTCATTCCAGGTATTCACTCTGCATGAAGGACATCAATTATGCCAACAAAGTTTCCCAAGCAAATGGTTCTCTCAAAACTGATTATATTTATCAGGAATTCATCTAAGATATGTTGATCATGATCTAATGGTCCATGAGGAATTTGTTGGCCTGTACGAAGTGTCTGTGACAACAGGAGAGAACCTAGCAAAGGTTCTGAAGGATGTATTTCTACATCTTAACTTATCCATCACTGGGCTAAGATGGCAGGCTTACGATGGTGCTGCGAACATGGCAGGAAATTACTCAGGGGCACCGGCCATCATCAAAGAGAGTCAGCCACTTGCAATTTATGTCGACTGTGGTCTGCGCTGTGCGAATTTAAGTACACAGCATGCTTGTTAAGCATCTCCTGTCATCTGTGACTCTTTGCAGTGGGTTTATGAAGTGGGAGTGTTGCTTGGCCAATCTGGGAAAAGTCAGTTTTCCAGAATATTTCAAAGTCAGAGTGGATCCGTCAAAGCCATCAGACCTTTGTGTTCTACAAGGTGGACAGTGCGCACCCGTGCCATTCGTGCTGTCCTAAACCAGTATCAGCCGATGTTACTTGCTATAGAGGAAATGGCATGTGGTCATTCTGAGCCAGCTTGAAAATGGTTTGCTTGATAGTTTTCAAAAAGGCAATGTTTTGCATGGGCTTTCACTTGCCTTAGAAGCAACAAGAGCTGGAGTGTCTCAATGCTTCTCTTCAGAGCCGAAGTCAGGCAGTAGACAGAATGCTAGCGACTGTCAACTGTGTGAAGGATGCAATTGCAAAAAAGGACAGAGAATGCATTCCAAAGTGTTTACAACAAAGCAACAAATGTTAAACTCCCTAAATCTGTCTCCAATTGAAATGCCCCATGCTCGAAAGCCTCCGAAATGCCTGTCTGGTCAGGGCTCATCACATGTACCCATTTCCAAAGCAGACACCTTCAGAACAGAATTTTTTTTAAGGTCCTGGATGTTGTCAATATGCAGTTTCAAGAAAGTTTTGAATAAGAGGGTCTGTTTACGATCAGTACTCTTGGAAAAGGTATTGTTGACAGGAGAGTCTGATGGTGGTCTGTTGGAACAACATCCAGAATTGCCCTGGGCTTCACTAAGAGTGCAATTAACAATGTTTAAAGTCAGTGTAATTATCAGTCAACTACTGAGGCTGCAGGGACTCTTCAGAATATTATGCCAACTCTTTTACCAAGTGGAAACACTTTTGAGGATGATCCTTGTTTCCCGTTTCTTCAGCAGAGGCTGCAAGAAGCTTGAGCAGTTTATGAAGATTAAAAAGGCAAGAAAAAAAAAACTGATATAACACTTGACATTCTGTTCCCTTCGCTTTTGAAATTATGGCTACGCCCCTGGTAACCACTGGCCTTTACCTTAGCAGAAGTTTCCTTAAGAGGGTTCAGTCTTGTGATCACTGTCTGCCATCGATACCACTCTCAGAGGCCACTCACAGGCTGGGATCCAAGCCGGCCACCATGCTGCAACATCTCACAGCAACAGGGAGTGATGTACACCTTGAAATTGTGAGGTACAATATGGATCCCTACTTGGCCTCTTTCAGAGAAGGGGATGACATGTTGGATTAGTGGGCCCATGTCTTTGAATCATCAATGTACCCAGCATTAATCAAGGTTGTGAAGGTTGCTTTGTCCATAATCCACGGTCAATTGGTAAAGTCATCATTTCCACACATTCGATGCATTTCAGAGTGTGAAATACAATCTGAAGACCAGTTAACAAGACGGCAATGGAGATGTTCAGAAGGGATTATCCAAAATATGTTAAGGTGGATAAAAGGCTGTGCCAAAACATTAAATCTGCAGGAGCATCAGACAAAGCCAGATGCCAACGCAGTATAACGGAAGGCAGGAGGAGGTCCGAGGAGTATGGTTACCAGCAACCCAGTAGTCCTGTGGAAAGCAAGAGGGTTGCCTTGGAGGAAGAAATGGAGGCAAGGCTGAGACTTGAAGACTAAAGCTATAGAAAGACTGTTCACTCATATTAGTTATGAATGGGAGAAACAGCAATGCGCAATATGGCGGAATAGGTGCCACCTACTAAGTAAAAGAGCTAATCGCTGATTGATAAAGTCATTGCGTCGCTGCAGTTAGAAGCTCCAGTTCCATGCACATTACATTAGCTTGTCTAGCCTGAAAAATACGCTTTTTTTAATGCTAGTTGAGCATAAGAAACAACACTTATGGGACAGTTCATGTCAGAATTTGTTGATGATTTGAAATATGCTATTTAATTGTGAGTTTGCCAAGCAGTTTTTGAGATTTCAGGTTTCCCTCATTCAAAAAGATAGGACTTGGTCTTGGATAGCCGAAATGGCTGCCAAGAGGCATTGAAAATATGGCCACAGAGTGAACAGACTTCCCTTGAAAGGGACTTTGGAGGCATGCAGCAAGACCTTTGAAATTCTGGTGGCTAAACAAGAGAAGTATGGTTTCATTTACGAGGTGGAGCTAAACACTGCAGGACAGTGGCCCTCCAAGAGCAGGTTTGAGCACCCCTGTTTTGGACACATTCTAGTTTTACAACCATAAAATAAAAAGTTCCTGTAACACTGTTAAGCATTTTTTACACAACCTAAAAACATTACATGATGAAGCTATGATGATTCTGGGGCAGCGTGTTTCTTCTGGTGACTCTGAAGACCCCATTTAAAAGTGAATCTCTCACTGCAGATGGAGCAGCGGTAAGGTTTCTCTCCTGTATGCATTCGCTCATGGACCTTCATGGCACTTGAACGAGCAAAAGCCTTGTCGCAATGTGAGCATTTAAAAGGTTTTTCTCCTGTATGAGTTCTCTGGTGTGTTTTTAAGTCACTGGCGTTCATAAAACCCCTCTCACAATCATTACAGCGATACGGTCTTTCTCCAGTGTGAACTCTGAGATGAACTTTGAAATAAAATGGACTAGCAAAGCTCTTCCCGCAGTAGGAGCACAGGTACGGTTTCTCTCCGGTGTGAATCCTCTCATGGATTTTCCGGTGAGTCGAATGATGAAAACGTTTCTCACAGTGTGAACACTTGTATGGTTTATCATCAGTGTGTCTTTTTTGGTGTAACTTTAGAGAAGTTGAGTTTGTAAAGTTTTTTCCACATTCACTGCACTGATACGGCCTCTCATTAGTGTGCACAAGTAAATGGGTCTTCAGATGGGATACCTGTTTGAAGCTGTTCTCACAATGAGGGCACTGGTATGGGCTCTCACTGGAGTGTACAAGTAGATGGGTTTTCAGATTGGATCTCTGGTTGAAGCTCTTCTCACAGTGAGGGCACTGATACGGCCTCTCATTAGTGTGTATGAGTAGATGGCTCTTCAGATGGGGTCTCTGGTTGAAGCATTTCTCGCAGTGAGGGCACTGGTACGCCCTCGCATTGGAGTGCACAAGTACATGGCTCTTTAGATGGGATCCCTGGCTGAAGCTCTTCTCGCAGTGAGGGCACTGGTACGGCTTTTCACCCGTGTGGATTCTCATATGACTTGAAAGATGTTGGTTGGTGCGGAAATACTTGTTACACACGTTGCATTGTAAAGTCTTTTCACTGTGTGTGTTTATATGAGCTCTCATATTATAAGGAGTGGTGAAAAAATCCTTCCCGCACTGTTCGCAGCGAAACTCCTTCTTCACGGTGTGCTCTTTTGAATGATGTCTCCTCTCTTCTAAGGTAGAAAAGCTGAGGTCGCATATCTTGCAGGTGAAATCTTTCTGTTCTGTGTGTGTTCTCTCATGTCTCACTAAATTTTCCTGTTTGCTGAATGTTTTTCCACAGGACAATCTCTTC
Source organism: Anabarilius grahami (assembly GCA_003731715.1). Taxonomy (NCBI): domain Eukaryota; kingdom Metazoa; phylum Chordata; class Actinopteri; order Cypriniformes; family Xenocyprididae; genus Anabarilius; species Anabarilius grahami. The sequence continues at coordinate 501,314 of RJVU01004711.1, read as the reverse complement.
CTTGTCTGTCGCTGTTTGGATGTAGAGGCAGTTTCTCCATCAGAAGATGAACCAGCATTGTCATCTGAAAGGAACAAAATGCACATAAAATATCAATTTTACTATAAATTCTACACCTGAATTTTGATCAGCAGAGCTCCTGACTAACATTTAGGGGTTATTCTTTAGCCCTATTCGGGCGGGACTAGTTTTCTAAATGAAGTTTGAATTACAATCCTTATCACTCAATGGACAGGAAGGGACTACCCTCTCTATGTTTATTAAAGTGTGTGTTTTCTAGAAGGCCATGTGCTGTGCTATCGTTTATCATGTATGATGTATATCTTTTAATTTAATAATTATTTATATCATTTTAATTTATTATAAAAATCCCTATGCAAGTACACTTTACAAGTTTATAGAAATGTCAGTTTATAATTAACCCATGTAAGTGTGCAGAGAAATCTAGACAAGTATCTTTCTCTTACCTGATATTAAAATGGATAGTTATCGCATTTACCATGATTTGGCTCTATGTATTCATTTTAATAACAATTTTTACGTCTATTACCTTCCATATTGAAATTAAATGAAAGCATGCCAAAGACTGGTGTGCAAACAGTGGCTCAGGTAGGTCAAAAAACACGAGGAGAAGTGTTAGTATAATTCAATAATCGACAATCACAGACATTTGCATTCGGGTGGGATTAAATTTCTCAGAGGACTGTTGAGTTTGCCGAAAAAACAGTAGGTATGCTACCCCATAGCTGCCATTTTGAAAAAAAAAAAAAAAAAAACTAGATAGTTTTCAGGCTATTATTTAGCAAAATAATTTGCATGGTTGCTAAATCAAATATTTTTAGAGCTGGACAAATTTGCTTTGATGTAACTCTCCCCTACGGAGAAATCATTAAAATTGGTGAGCCTAGGCCTAGATGATAAAACAGTTAATCGACAGTGCACCTTCATCAATATTTATAGAAAAAGAATTGCTCAATATATCGCTCAATTTCACTTGAATGCTTTCAAATGTAAATAGACATGAAGTTTGGTGGCATGAATAACCCTCAAGCGTGTGCCGTCCCTGGATCATAAACAGCCTATCATATGCCTTGATAAAGGAGCGTGCTACAAGTGATAAGCTATCAGTCATTGCTGTGGGGTTTGGTTGCGCCATCTCCATGTTACATCAAAACAAACACTTTTAAGAATGAGTGCAGTGATGCGATGAGGCGATTGTGAATAAAAGGACATTAGGACTGTGCAGTTAAAGCGTTAGTTCACCCAAAAATTAAAATTGTCATTAATGACTCACCCTCATGTCGTTCCAAACCCGTAAGACCTCCGTTCATCTCCAGAACACAGTTTAAGATATTTTAGATTTAGTCCGAGAGCTTTCTGTCCCTCCATTGAAGATGTTTATACGGTGCACTGTCCATGTCCAGAAAGGTAATAAAAACATCATCAAAGTAGTCCATGTGGCATCAGTGGGTTAGTTAGAAGTTTTTGAAGCATCTAAAATACATTTTGGTCCAAAAATAACAAAAACTACGACTTTATTCAGCACTGTCTTCTCTTCCGGGTCTGTGTATATCCACAGTGACGCTGCTTCTTCTTCTACGGCGGTTGGCATCCAGCTTATTGGTGCATTACCGCCCCCTTCTGCTCCGGACAGTGACGCTGATGACGTGTTATCTGGTGCGCCCGAGCTTCGTTTACAGTCTGAGGGAGACGAGCGCTGTATTCAAGCTATTCTACAATGTTTGTATTTTGGTATTGCTATATTTTTTTAAATGGTGCGTAGGTGTGCATGTCGCGGATGTCCTAATCACGTCACTGTCCGGAGCAGAAGGGGGCGGTAATGCACCAATAAGCTGGATGCCAACCGCCGTAGAAGAAGAAGAAGCAGCGTCACTGTGGATATACACAGACCCGGAAGAGAAGACAATGCTGAATAAAGTCATAGTTTTTGTTATTTTTGGACCAAAATGTATTTTCGATGCTTCAAAAACTTCTAACTAACCCACTGGTGTCACATGGACTACTTTGATGATGTTTTTATTATCTTTCTGGACATGTACAGTGCACCGTACAAACACTTTCAATGGAGGGACCGAAAGCTCTCGGACTAAATCTAAAATATCTTAAACTGTGTTCCGAAGATGAACGGAGGTCTTACGGGTGTGGAACGACATGAGGGCGAGTCATTAATGACATAATTTTCATTTTTGGGTAAACTAACCCTTTAAAATTCGGATTTTGAATATTCAATGAATTAAAAAAAAAAAATCCAAATTAAAAAAAACCTCAATTTTAGGTGTGAAATTTTAGGAATTTCTGCCACTGCTGTTGACAATCTGCCATATTTCGTAATAATGCCTGGCTCAACCACACGTCAGTGGGAGTTAGTGTAAATAGCCTCTGCTAACAAGGTGGGCTATTTGCACTTGGCGTAATAATTTTAAATAACACAACATAATTACTTATCCACAATGAATAACTGTACAATTAAGTTGTATGGGCATCCCTCACATAGCCTAAATCGGTATTGAGATTTCAGAAGAAACTTTTTGACATTTGTAATACAAACTGTCCATTCTGATATTCACTACTGTATTAAAAATGAGGGGAAATCCTGACTTTAAACAAATAACCATTTTAATATTTAGGATGTTTGCATTGTAAGAATGTACAAGCAGACTTTATATATAAAAATGCTGACTCGTTAGGTAATGTTTTCACAATAAAATCAGATGATTTCCTATTATGTCAATAGAATGAGATTGAATACCAATATGGCAGTGCAGTGGCATGTCATGAGCAATCCAGTCATTTATAGATCAGAGGTAGTATCGGAGTCACATGTTCAACACCGGGCTACAAAGTGAAACTGATATGAGCTAATGCTGCATCATCTATTATTGGTCCGAGGTGATAAACATTCCACTTACGTTTCGCTGTTTCTCATATGCAACAGAAATGGCAGCTCTTATCAGTTGTGTGAACTCTTTTAAAAAATTAAGTCACACAGGTAGGAAAAAATGTTGCAAAATGTGACCATTTGGTCAGTCTGGAGACCTGATCAGTTAAAATAAAATTGAAAATGTGATATCACAGTGATATTTTACCTGTATGCAAATCACAATGTCATTCTCAGTGTCTCAAATTAGCAGATTTAAAATGCTGCTCCACATTGTGTATATTTTGACCTACATTCATATCTTTACAATAATAGTAAATCTGTTAAATCAGCATATCTGGTCATAAAAGGAAAAAACATACCTGAAGGAACAAAGACATCATCATCATCATTCTGATCTTCCTCCTCCTCGTGTCTCTGTTGTTGTTCCTCTGCTGTGGTTTTTATCAGGTTCCTGCAGTCCACCAGTTTGACGGAGCACATCTTCAGTGGCGTCTGCAGCATCTGCTGTTCTCCAGCGTTACAGTCAGAGGTTTGATCAGCGGATCCATGATCCTGAGCGTCAGTATAACACAGTAAAGTGAGGCTGAGCTCTGAGTCCTGTGTGTCTCTGGATCTCCAGACTGAATCCTGAGCTTCTGTCCCGTCAGTCACACACACTGAAACCTTCTCCAGATCCTGACAAACACAAATAAACAACAACCTGTTGATATTAGCCTCATTACTCAGCAGTTATCTCTAGTGTTTATATTGGTGATTAGAGTATTTTGCTGCTGGTTTAATGTGAGATGTGCATAAGAAGTAAGAAGCGAACAAAACTTTGGTTTGATTGAGCTGAAGGATGAAATAAGCCGCTCAAACCTCTCTGTTGGGTTTGTCTCCTCTTTCTCTCAGCTTTGCCTCCAGTGACGCCACCTCTTTCTTCAGCTGACAGATTTCACTGATGAAATCCTCAATATCCAGCATGGACAGATCAGTTCCTACTGATTTACAGCAGATCACATCCATCTGCGCTTTCATGCTCAACATCTGAACACAAACACATCATGAGCAGAACTGAAGAGTAAAGAAAATATCTTATTTTAGAGAATATACATGTATTTCAGATGTAAGTGTGTTTAGGAGCTTTGTTTAGTTTCAATACTGAGCCAACACAGAGGAGCAATATTATCAAATATTAAGTGACATTATAATGAATAACTCACATTCAAGATTACTAATTTCTCCCAAAACTGTGAAAACTTTAAAAGCATCTAGCCCTGAAAATAACCATCGTGTTAGTACAGAAACTATTGTTTACCACAGATATCATGGTTAAAATATAGTACACGTTGATATTTGTTGGCTACTCTAGTAAAAATCGTTGTTTTCATAAAGCTTCATTATGGCATTTAAAAGGAAAAAACACTTTCATTGTTTTATGATATGCATTAATTTTACCTTATTCACTCAACGGTTCATTTTCCCAAACCCCTCCTTTGCGTGACGCTAATTTGCAGTGATTGGTCAGGTGACTCAGTCGGTTGTTTTATGTTTATGTTAGCGAACTTAGCCCACAGCTCGGTGGTAAACACCCAAACAGTCATAGTATAGCCAGCGTAGAAACGTATTGATAAAGCACTGCAGTTGTACACCAACGTATTGCTCTATTCTTTATACTAACTCCAAGTAATAACAACGACAAACATTTGACACAATTGCGAGCGAACGCAAAATGCTGTTAACTGGTTAGTCGGAGACCTACAAGCTGCGCGTAGCATACAACAAATACAACAGCAACGATTATTAATCATACTTACAGGTTGTGATTCTTTGGAGGAAGAAGCTGGTTCAAATGAACAGGGTACTGACCCATCCTTCAATAACAAGCGGCTTGCGAATCCCTCGTTGAACGCATTCAAGTTGAGGAAGCAGTCATCAGCAAAATGACGGGAACACAGCACAAGGTTCGGGCTATACTGCTGTGGTGTCTTTGTAAAGATGAACTTTAACCACTGATTCTTCACATGCTCGTCCTTGGGCAGAGAAAAAAACGTGGCTTTGCCATCACATCGCAGAGTACAGCGTCTTCTCGACATGATGCTATCCAGTATCCACAGGCATCAGTGTTTGAAGGGGTTCAAGTTTTCCCTGGCGTCTACACACGATGTAAATGGGCGGGCAATATGCTAATATTTCGTCTTTCTTCAGTGGTTCTACCGGGGGACTATTTTAACGTCACAGCGCCTTCTACAGTAGGAGTAGAGGCTTCACCAAACCTAATTTAACTTATTATATCATTTTATTTCAGTGGCGTTGCCAATAAGAGATGGATACGTGATCCTTAAATATAGACGATTGATTAACGAATGTTAGTCAGTCAGCCGGTAAATCAAAATGACCGTTAGTTTTTGAATTACGCAATTCGCGGGTTTCTGTGGAAGACTGGAGCGCGCGCAGATATCAGAGGCGCGCCTGAATAAAGATTCATGGTCCAGAATCTATTTGAAATAAATGCTTCTTCTCTCTTTCTGTTGATCTGTGAATCCTGAAATGAAAAGAAAAAACACTTCATTAAGCAGCACAAGCATTTTCAACAGCGATATTGATAAGAAAGATTTCTTGAGCAGCAAATAAGCGGCATATGATTTCTGGGTCATGACTGAAGACTGTAGTAACAGCCAATCAAAATACAGCTTTGACTCGCTGAAAAAAAAAATACATTTGAATATTTATTCAATTAGAAAACTGTGAATTTAAATTGGAATATGTAATAATACTGTTTTTACTGCACCCCCTCCAGCAGAACACAGACATGGAGAAGTGAAGTAGGCCAGCCACTTACGCGCACACTGGAGAGAGTTAACATGTTAAACTTGCATTTTTTATTGCATTACACTGCGTTATTGTATGCTGAGATATAACTTTTGTCACTGTCGCTATATGGTTACTGGTAAATAAATACGTACTTGACTCCCATTGCTTGTTCATACAGACAGCATTTGAGGCGCTATACTGTAAGCTGATTATACACATGAAAGTAGATTCACACCTGTAAGCAAATGCAATTGTCGACCCCCAAAAACTGACAGAGTGACCTTAGAACATATCCATGTGTGGATCATTTCAGTTTTGTGTATCAAAGTGACTGGGGGAAGGACTTGTCATTCCATCAGTGTGATCAAATACCTCATAAACACACACTTTAATCCAATATGCAGATCGGCACATTACAGTGAATTTAAAGTTGTCACATAGAAATACAGATTTTCATCTAGAGGATTTATTTCTAAACAGTAATTGATGTTCTAGAGCAGGGGTGTCCAATCCTGCTCCCAATGGGGTCAACATCCTGCACAAGTTTAGCTCCAATACGCTTGCCTGAAGTTTCTAGTGAGAATGAAAACCCTTGCTGTCTGAAATCCCTCCTTATACCTTGATGGGTGCTCCATTAAATCTTCGTCCTCAGTTAGGAACCTGGGTGTGCTCTTTGATACCAATCTTTCATTTGAAAGTCATGTTTCTAGTATCTGTAAAACCGCCTTCTTCCATCTAAAAAATATATCTAAATTACGACATATGCTCTCAATGACAAATGCGGAACAGTTGGTTCATGCATTCATGACCTCAAGACTAGATTACTGTAACGCTCTACTGGGTGGTTGTTC
>RJVU01004711.1:459160-493961 GCA_003731715.1 Anabarilius grahami | reverse complement strand
ATACGGTCTTTCTCCAGTGTGAACTCTGTGATGAACTTTAAAAGAATATGGACTAGCAAAGCTCTTCCCGCAGTAGGAGCACAGGTACGGTTTCTCTCCGGTGTGAATCCTCTCATGGGTTTTCCGGTGTGTCGAATGATGGAAACGTTTTTCACAGTGTGAACACTGAAACGGTTTGAAATCAGAATGTATTTTTTGGTGTGACTTCAGAGAAGTTGAGTTTGTAAAGTTTTTCCCACATTCACTGCACTGGTGCGGCCTCTCATTAGTGTGTATGAGTAGATGGCTCTTCAGATGGGATCCCTGGTTGAAGCTCTTCTCACAGTGAGGGCACTGGTACAGTTTGAAATCAGAGTGTATTTTTTGGTGTGACTTGAGAGAAGTTGAGTTTGTAAAGGTTTTCCCACATTTACTGCACTGATACGGCCTCTCATCGGTGTGTATGAGTACATGGCTCTTCAGATAGGATCCCCGGCCAAAGCTCTTGTCGCAGTGCGGGCACTGGTACGGCTTTTCACCCGTGTGGATTCTCTTATGCATTGAGAGATGTTGGTTGGTGCGGAAATACTTGTTACACACATTGCATTGTAAAGTCTTTTCACTGTGTGTGTTTATATGAGCTCTCATATTATAAAGAGTGGTGAAAAAATCCTTCCCGCACTGTTGAAACTCCTTCTTCACGGTGTGCTCTTTTGAATGAAGTTTCCTCTCTTCTAAGCTAGAAAAGCTGATGTCGCATATCTTGCACGTGAAGGCTTTATGTTTTTTGTTTTTAATCTCATGTCTCACTAAATTTTCCTGTTTGCTGAATGTTTTTCCACAGAAGAATCTCTTCCTTGTCCGTCGCTTTTTGGATGTAGAGGCAGTTTCTCCATCGGAAGATGAACCAGCGTTGTCATCTTCTACAGCTGAACGATTAATCAAAATAAAACAGAAATTGTGAAATGTTTTAGTGCCATTATCAAACTGTAAAGGCTGTGTTGTAAATAAATACAAAGCCTGATGTGCAGCACTGTGATATTTTACAGGCGTGCAGCTCATGATATGTCGTTCTCAGTGTCTCAAACTGGCAAAATTCACAATAGATGCTGCTTCACATGAATGTAGGTCAGAACATACATGATATTTTTTCAATTGAATAATAATTCTGTTAATTCAGGATATCTGATAATAAAACAAAGAAACATACCTGAAGGAACAAAGTCATCATCATCATTCTGATCTTCATCATCAACTTCATCATTATTCTGATATTCATCTTCATCCTCCTCCTCATGACTCTGTTGTTGTTCCTCTGCTGTGGTTTTTATCAGGTTCCTGCAGTCCACCAGTTTGACGGAGCACATCTTCAGCGGCGTCTGCAGCATCTGCTGTTCTCCAGCGTTACAGTCAGAGGTTTGATCAGCGGATCCATGATCCTGAGCGTCAGTATAACACAGTAAAGTGAGGCTGAGCTCTGAGTCCTGTGTGTCTCTGGATCTCCAGACTGAATCCTGAGCTTCTGTCCCGTCAGTCACACACACTGAAACCTTCTCCAGATCCTGACAAACACAAATAAACAACAACCTGTTGATATTAGCCTCATTACTCAGCAGTTATCTCTAGTGGTTATATTGGTGATTAGCATATTTCGCTGCTGGTTTAATGTGAGATGTGCATAAGAAGTGAGAAGCTAACAAAACTTTGGTTTGATTGAGCTGAAGGATGAAATGAGCCGCTCAAACCTCTCTGTTGGGTTTGTCTCCTCTTTCTCTCAGCTTTGCCTCCAGTGACGCCACCTCTTTCTTCAGCTGACAGATTTCACTGATGAAATCCTCAATATCCAGCATGGACAGATCAGTTCCTACTGATTTACAGCAGATCACATCCATCTGCGCTTTCATGCTCAACATCTGAACACAAACACAGAGATATTGAGCCACCACAGAGAATGAATGTTATCAAATCTTATAATATATGATATCACAAGCATATATTCAGATATTAAACATATTTTCAGATTTCTACTTATTTTTTCCTCAAACATTGAGAACTTTAAAATGATCTAGCATTGCAAATTAAAGCTACAGTTCGTAAAATCTACCAAAACAATAACAATCGCGTGGTTTGATGACGCTAAGAAGGTGCGTGGAATGATGGGATTTGTTGTCTTCTACCCAACCGCTGACGGCCATCAATCCGACGGAAAGATAAATCATGGATTTAACGGATGAGGTAAAGTTTTATAAATGTTGTGTTTGATGTCATAGTTTTATTATATTGAATTAGACCCGAGTAATGGAAGGTTTACATCGAAATGTTTAGTCACAGATGTTAGAATGTTTGTCCAATTCGATGGTGTGATAACACAGCACAGTTTCAAGTGTTCAAATCAATAATAATAAATGTTATTTGGAACTTACCAATATCATTTGCAATAATAATTGATTCATATTTCTGTATAACACTAACTGACTAACTGTATTTATTTACATTGTTTAACTTGTCAGGTGAAATAAGGCAGTGTAAATAAATCAGTAAATAACCAAATGCAATAACACTGCACCTGCATAAACTTTAGTCTTCAAGAAAACACATTTTTAATATATAAAATAAAGCATGATGAATTGCAACTTCATTATGACCTAAGAATATGCACTTCACATAGTTATGTGAACTATTAAAAACATTTGATATATTTTAAATTGTATATAAACGATTACCACTTGTTCAACAAATATATACACTCGTGTACATTCAAACACAATAAGTGGGCATACATAGCAAACGCGAGTTCAACGATTTGCGCGAGTAGATTACATACAAATTCAATGCAAAGACGCGATCAGACTATGGATCAGACGCGTCCTCGCGCGGGTCTAGAGACGCGATGCCCCGCGTTTGGCGTGTATGCCTCTTGTCCCAAACTCTTCTTGGGTCGTTTGGTTGGCCCGTACGCTTACGTTTACGGGAGCTGTCCTTGTCGACAGAACCAGCGGCAGATGGTAAACAGTAATTATGTTCCATAAATAAGTAACACAATCCACCATAAAACGTGCAAGAAGTAAATAAGGAACTGCTTGAAGCAAGCAAGTGGTTTGCTGGACGCTAGACACTACTGGTCATGTGGTTTCTACGTCAGTAAAGGCGGTAACAAAGGGTAACTGACGTCATTGACAGGCGACTGCACTGCCCCGTGTCACTGTTTAGAATGGGAATTTTCTCATGATTTACAAGTAGTTGAAAACATTAGAGATATTGTTAGTAATCAGCTGGACAAAATATATAACACTAGCCTAGTGGTTTTTGGATATTATACTGCAAAAATATTACATATTGTACCTTTAAGCACTGTGCTAGTATACTAACTATTTTACTACAAACATCAGGGTTAAAACAGACTGTAGTGAAACTATAGAACATTTGTTATGGTTATTGTAGCAAAACCAGTTATTTTTCATAAGGCAAGCAGAGGAAGAGATTAAGATCATTAAAGCAAAGACAGAAAAATAACAACTACAAGCACATAAACAGCTAAAATATATTCATTTCATTTAATTTACTTTATTTGCGCTTGCACAAATTCATCAAAAAAATAATAACTATCAAAATAATTACATACATTAAACATTCAGTGCAAACTCAGGAGTAGGATGAAGAATACATTCTTATTTAAAGGATTAGTTCACTTTTAAATAAACTTTTCCTGATAATTTACTCGCCCCCATGTCATCCAAGATGTCCATGTCTTTCTTTCTTCAGTCGAAAAGAAATTAAAGTTTTTGATGAAAACATTCCAGGATTTTTCTCCTTATAGTAGACTTCAATGGGCACCAAACGGTTGAAGGTCAAAATTAGTTTCACTGCAGCTTCAAATTGTTCAAAAGGATCCCAGATGAGGAATAAGGGTCTTATCTAAGTTTGAAATAATTGTTATATACTATTGAACTAGCATATTGCATATAAAAATTAGTTCAAACTTTGACCTGCAGAGGGCAGTAATACACTTAGCAGCGTCTACACTGCTGGAATTCAAATAGAGAAGAAGAAGAAGAGAGCTAGTTCAAGATGAGCATTTAAGGTTAAAACTTATATAATTTTCATTTTTTTTCAGAAAATGAGCGATGGTTTCTCTAGATAAGACCCTTATTTCTCATCTGGGATCGTGTTGAACACTTTGAAGCTGCACTGAAACTGTAATTTTGACCTTCAACCGTTTGGAGGCCATTGAAGTCCACTATATGGAAAAAAATCCTGGAATGTTTTCATCAAAAACCTTAATTTCTTTTTGACTGAAGAAAGAAATGCATCTTGGATGACATGAGGGTGAGTAAATGATCAGTAAAAGTTTATTTAAAAGTGGACTAATCCTTTAACCTACCCCAGTCTTATTTCAAAGAAAAAGTAACAAAAATACAGATGGCAAAAATCAGTTACAATAGCCTCATATACACAATCATATACACAATCATTTTCTAAACATTTTCATAAAATTTCTCCATTTTTGTTTGCATTTGTGCTTAAATTGAAAAATGTTTGAACAATTTTTTAAATCTCCTTCCAAGGAGTTCCAATGTTTTACACCTGCGACAGAAATACACATTTGTTTTAAAGTAGTTCTAACTAAAGGTTGTTTGAAATCATGTTCTCTCCTACTGCTTTCGCTTTTAACAAAAAGGTTTTGCAGGCCACATGGTAACAGACTACATCTTGCTTTATGCATTATTAATAACGTTTGCAGAACAACCAAATCTGTCAATTTTAATAGTCCTGACTTCAGAAACAGTTCAGGTGTGTGTTCTTTTGGAGCAACTCTATGTATAATTCTTATAGCTCTTTTTTGTAGAATAATTAGAGGCATTAAATTTGTGACATATGAGTTACCCCACACTTCCGAACAGTACATGAAATATGGTAAAATTAGTGAACAATACAAAGTTGGCATTGCAGTGTAGTTTAACATATACTTGATTTTGCTCAAGACAAAAAGGTTTTTACAAACTTTCTTTTTTACATAAGAGATATGTGGCTTCCATTTTAAATTCTCATCTATGAGAACCCCCAAAAACCTAAATTCATAAACTCTTTCAATATTAGTTCCATTTAAACACAAATTGATTTTTTCGGTACATTTATTATTTGTGAAAAGCATAAACTTTGTTTTACTTAAATTTAATGAAAGTTTATTTTTCTTGAACCATTTCTGAAGTGGGACCATTTCTCTTTGAATTGTGGTCAGTAGTATTTTAAAATTTCTTCCAGAACTGAAAAAATCTGCAAAAAGAACAAAACGTAATATTTTTGACACTTCACAAAGATCATTGATGTATAAAATAAAAAGTATTGGCCCTAATACAGAACCTTGTGGGACTCCCCATTGAATTTTGTTTTACATTTTGATACATGTCCTGCATAATGAACATACTGTTCCCTGTTTTCTAAATAACTAGTCAACCATTTTAATAGTATACCACTAATTCCATGTGCCTGTAACTTAGATATTAAAATACCATGGTCAATGGTATCATAGGCCTTTTTAATGTCAATAAAGACACCGACAGTAAAATTTTTATTTTCCAATTCTGTTGTAATGTCCTCTGTAATTTTCATCAAAGCTAAGGCTGTTGAACGGTTGTACAGTATGAGTGATATAAAAAATATTAAACAGATTAAACACTCACTGTCAGTGCTCTCCAGTCCTTCTTTCTTCAGTTGTTTTACCGGTAGACTCCAGAACATCACAGCACCGACCACAGTATGAGTGATTAAGTTAGATACAGTTACAGGTGCTCTAAGTGATCCTGGGTGGAGTAACTTTCTGTTGACGTTCGAAGTGTTGTCAAACAAAACAGAGGCTAGCTAGACCCTCCCTCCTCCTCCTCCTCCTCCTCCTCCCCTCCGTGCTTCCTGAAACAGCCATGAACGCGCATTTAAACGATTAGTCCACTTTTAAATACACTTTTCCTGATAAATTTACTCACTCCCATGTCATCCAAGATGTTCATGTCTTTCTTTCTTCAGTCGAAAAGAAATGAAGGTTTTTGATGAAAACATTCCAGGATTTTTCTCCTTATAGTGGACTTCAATGAGCACCAAACAGTTGAAGGTCAAAATTACAGTTTCAGTGCAGCTTCAAATTGTTCAACACGATACCAGACGAGGAATAAGAGTCTTATCTAGTGAATCGATCGGTCATTTTCTAAAAAAAAACAACCGTTTATGCTTTATAAACAAAATATCCCCTAGAACGTACTTTCCGCTTCTTCATTTTTCATAAAGCTTACGCTGAATGTTCTACGCCTTCCCTATTCAACTTACGGAACGAACGCGGCGCCAGGTTTGGTTTTTTTCCATAAGTTGAATAGGGAAGGCGTAGGACATTCAGCGTAAGCGTTATGAAGAATGAAGAAGCGGAAAGTACGTTCAAGGGGATATTTTGTTTATAAAGCATAAACGGTTGGTTTTTTTTAGAAAATGACCGATCGATTCACTAGATAAGACTCTTATTCCTCGTCTGGTATCGTGTTGAACAATTTGAAGCTGCAGTGAAACTAATTTTGACCTTCAACAGTTTGGTGCCCATTGAAGTCCACTATATGGATAAAAATCCTGGAATGTTTTCATCAAAAACCTTAATTTCTTTTCGACTGAAGAAAGAAAGACATGAACATCTTGGATGACATGGGAGTGAGTAAATTTACCAGGAAAAGTTTATTTAAAAGTGAACTAATCCTTTAAAATCATTCTTGTCGGTTATTGGCTGGAGCATGTTTATTATGTTTCGTGGTCCAGGCTGCACCAGGTAGTTTTTGTTGCCGTTTTTGGAGCTTGTGGCGACCACAGAGACCACGTTTTTTTACAGTGTGTTCAGGGGACAGGCAGCTAGCGGATAGTGAGGAGATGTTTGCTGTATGTGACAAAAAATGTTTTGGCCAAAAAACGCGTGACATCACTTTGAGCACCTTTAATGTTAGATACAGTTAGATACAATGGAAGATACAGTTCCATTTCACTTCTCCAAGTTATTTCAAAGGTCCTTATAGCTTACAACAGCAAAGAACCTACATTGGCATTGATTTTTTTATTTTTATGTGTTTGTATTTTCTAGAATCTGAACAAGATGCCGTACCGTACACATGAACCTTGCACACTGGTTACTTTTTAATCCCATCTGGTGGGTTTGCTGCCAAAAAGCTCTTTTTTTTCTTTCTTTCTATATATATATTTTTTTTTTTAGTTTGTTCCAGTCGTGTCTGACAACTGAATCTGCTGGAGTTGTTTTTGGAATTAGCATGGAGGATTTTTCTTGAAACCCTTTAAACAACCTGTGGTGATGAAGGTGCTGTTTGATAATTTTTCTTTTTCTGCACATTAGAACTATATTATTTGGTTTTACTCATTGTGATGAATGATTAAGGGAATTTGGCCTTTGTGTTTCCTCATGTTTATACACCTGTGGAACATGTGAGAAAATGTCATGCTCCTAGTCACCTAGGTGTAAAATGGCGTAAATATGAATGGGAAAATACTTAAAAGATATTTTACTCATAAGAATTTTTAGGGCTGCCAATAATTTTGGCCAACATGCATTGGAGAAAAAACATTTATTTCATAATGTGAGTATTCTGTCCTCTGCATGCGTGTGCATTGAGCATGCATATACAGAAAGCCAAACATTGTAAAGAGAAGAGGAGGCTTCGATGATGACTCAGATGATTAAGTAAATTTTCTCTTTACTTGACTTTGTTGAGTGCAATCAAGTTGTTTCTCTCAATCTCTGTTACATTCTTTTGTGAAACTAAAAAATAAATACAAAAATGCTTACTTTATATATAAACAAACAAAATACACAAACTTGTTCTGCAATGTTTACATTAACATCGCTAAATTACGGTAGTTATTATGATATCACATGGCGATCTTTTGAATGTGTGCATAATGCACGTGAAACTGTTAACATGCTTTCAATATATATATTATTAAGATCCAAACACAAAGTATATAAAATAACAAATATTAATGATAAACTTACAAGCAAAGCTTCTCCAGGGCATTACACAACAAATAGAAACAAATTAAAAGAGCACGCGATCTCTCTGCTGCGCAGAATGGGAAAAATAGCTGCTGCGCTTTGCGTGCTTGAAAGCATACCAAATAAAGTTTTATCAAAACGGGAGTTTAGCTTAACCTATGACAAACAGCGCCCTCCAGAGGGGAGGAAGGAGTAATGTTAGACATGGCATAATACTCCCTATCTGGTATTAAGTATAATACCACTCTTAATTTCTGAATTCACAGGGTAATTTAAGACATAAGCAAGATAACCTCTGTAATAGGTCGTAAGAAAGTTTTAGCAGTACCACTCTTAGTGATTTTCAGTTCCAGTTTTCTGACTTTGCCATCTGAGTTGATGATAGCTTTGGTGACCAAAGCCACTGTTTTCGATACAGATCAGTGCCTTCGAAGGGTCCTGGAGGTGCGGATTGAGTACACACCTTTCGGGAGAGGATCATTGCTGGGGTGAGGAGAAACAGCGATTCAGGATCGGTAGAAATGGATACCAGAGGTCTTGCATTGACAATAGCACACACTTCTGCCATTAGAGTTGACAGCATTTCGTTCGTCAGATGTGAGGAGCTGATTTGAGGAAGCATGGAGTCTAAAATCTGTCTTGAAAGTCTGATCATCCTCTCCCAATGAGGTGGGTTAAAGATACATTTGCAACCTTCTTCACTAAGGTATTTTGTCATGCTTGAATCTTTGGTGGAGACCACAAGCATGTTCAGCTCTTTGCATGCTCCTTTGAAATTAGTACCACAGTCAGATTGTATGATCTTTGCCGGGCCTCGAATGGCGAAGAACCGGCGAAGTGCATTAATGAAGTTGATGTGTCCATTGACTCTATCAGTTCAATATGGATGGCTCGCACGGATAAACGTGAAAATTACCTCCACGGGTACGGCGTGCTAATACATTCCAAGGGCCGAACATGTCTAAGCCGACGTAAGTAAAGAGTGGCTCCATGCTGATGCGGTCAGGTGGGAGGTCTGCCATTTTCTGTTCAGCTGTTTTACCTCTTTGTTTGCGGCAAGTGATGCACTTGTGAAGGATGCCATTGATGAGTCTTTTTGCTCCAACTATCCAGAATCCTCCAGTGCGGATTGCTCCCTCTGAATATTCGACCTTGATGATTTACTTTTTCGTGGTAATGATTTGTTAGGAAAGTTGCAATGTAATTATGGCCGGGAATGATGAGAGGGTGTTTCTCGCTGCTAAGGAGTGCGGACTGTTCTAGTCTGCCACCAATTCTTAGAAGTCCGTCTTCCAGGACTGGGTTCAGCCTCTTGAGGGAACTTTGTTTGGGAATGGCCTTTTCATTCTCCAGACAAGCAATTTCTGCATTATAAGCCTCCCTTTGTACTCATCTGATGATGACACTTTCAGCTTGAGTTAGTAACTCGGGTGTGTATTAACTCTTGCTCTTTTCATTGTTTTTGAATGACAGAGCTATGTGAACAATTGAAGCTATGGCTCTTCTTAAGGATTTCCAAGAAGAAAATCTTTCGAAGTGGTGAGACCCAAGCCCGGGATTAGGGTTTAAACAGGTTGTGGCATGTGTTCGCACATCCATCTCTGTATCTGGATCGATGAGACTATAGGGAGTCTCTTTCACAGGGGTGGATGCTGAATGTTGCAGAAATGGTGGACCAGTGAGCCAGTTTGTTTCAGTTAGACGGCATGCAGGTACTGGTCTAGTAGCAACATCGGCAGGGTTTTGTGAGGTTGGAATTTACCGCCACTGCTCTGGGTGAGTGAATTTTCTGATTCTTTGCACTCTGTTGCTGACGTACACGTAAAATCTTCGGGTCTCATTGCAGATGTACCCCAGAACAACTTTGCTGTCTGTGTAAAATAGTAGACTGTCAGGTCTGATGTCTAGTTCTTGGACAATTTTTTCTATTTCGACTGCAAGGACGGCCGCACACAGTTCAAGTTTGGGAACTGTAAGTACTGTTTCTAGGCTTTTCCCATAACGAACCCGACGTGAGACATTCCATCACAATCCGTTACTTTCAAGTATGCGACTGCAGATATGGTCTGAACAGATGCATCCAAGAAGACATGAATCTCCTTTTTTACAGAGTAAGAAATGGACAGTGGAGTATAAGTTCTGGGAATTTTAAGCTTTTCTAAGTCTTGCAATGAATCTTTCCAGAGGTTCCATTCTGCTTCCCTTTCAGCTGCAAGGGGTGCATCCCAGTCTGACTTCATGTTTGAAAGTTCACAGAGTAGCAGTTTTCCTTGAATGGTGATTGGCGCAACCATGCCGAGAGGGTTAAACAAGCTATTTACAGTCGCCAGGACTCCTCTGCGTGTGAATGGCTTGTCACTGAGGTTGACGTGGAATGTGAATGTATCATTCTGGAGATCCCAACTCAAGCCAAGACTGCGCTGCAAAGGGGGTGAATCAGTGTCTAGATTCAGATGCTTTAAGTCTTTAGCATAGTCGGCTGGAGAGAATGCGTGCATCACAGCGAGACTGTTGGATGCTATTTTGTGCAGTCTTAGGTTAGAGATAGCGAGCATATCTTTGGTGGCCTTAAGCAAACTGATTGCTTCACTGATGGAAGAAAGTGACTTAAGTCCGTCGTCAACGTAAAAGTCTCTTTCTATGAAATGTCTCGCATCTGTACCAAACTCCACTTCACCGTACAAGGCAGCACGTCCAAGGCCATAAATGGCAACAGCTGGGGAAGGGCTATTGCAAAAGACGTGAACTTTCACGCGATATTCTTCCATGTTTTCAGACATATCATTGTTCTTGAACCACAGAAAGCAGAGGAAGTTCCTATGATCTTCTCTGACAATGAAACTGTGGAACATTTGTTCTATGTCTGCAGTGATGGCTATTGGCTCATGCCTGAATCGCAGTAGGATTCCCAGTAAACTGTTGTTGAGATCTGGGCCTGTTAGCAGCACATCGTTCAAAGACACGCCATGGAACTGCGCACTGGAGTCAAACACTACGCGAATTTGACCAGGCTTGCGTGGGTGATACACACCGAAAGAGGGTAAGTACCAGCACTCCTCCCCTGTGTTCACAGAAGGTGCTAGTTTGGCATGATCATTATCAAAGATCCTCTTCATAAACTCTACAAAGTGCTCTCTCATCTCTGGTTTCTTGCGTAGTGTGCGACAGAGAGAGTTGAAACAACTCAGAGCTTGCTCTCTGTTGTTTGGAAGGCGTTGTCTAAGAGAACGAAATGGAAGGGGTGCTACCCAGCTATTAGTTTCATCTATGAACACCTCCCTGTTCATAAACTGAATGAACTGCCTATCCTCAATTGAAGGGGCAATCTTTTCATCATCTTTTGTTCTTTCGAAGATTGAGGTGGCTAATGGACTGGGAGCAAACTGGGGAAGGAGAGAGACTTTAACACTTGGCTGTGCAGTTAATTTCTCCTTGAGGTAGAGTTTATTGGGGCATGGGCTAAAGCAAGATGGACGCCCATCTTTTAGAATGTTTGTGTGGTAAACACTCACGTTTGAGGGCTTGTGAGCAGAATTTGAGACACACCTCACCAACCACAACCCAGCCTAGGTCCAGTCTTTGCTATTTTATTGGTTGATGCCTGACCAATGAAAAACGCCATCCAGTGCGACTTGGCATGCGGTAATAAATATTTGCATATGTATGAGACAATATTTTCATTAAAATATCATTAGTTTTAACGGTTTTTTATATTACAGTGAAAAAGTAGTAAAGTCATTTAATTGGATGGCTGCTACATGGACCACCAAAACGGCGACATTTAGCGTCGTCAGGCTTTTATTTGTGCTTAATGGATAAAACAACGGAGTGCGCACCAGGGGCAGAGGCAGACATTGTAAACATTCGGGGCTTAGCCCAAATCTATATTTTCCCAATGACATTTAAATTTTCTGTTAACAGCTTTACTGACATGAAAGAAGCTTTTTTGTAGTATTCTTGAGTAAAGTTCATAAAATGTAGATGATTTGGCACTGTAATTTGTAAAAGTTTGTTAGGTGTACCTCCTCTAGGGAAAATTTTGTACATTTTAAGGTTAAATGCATCAATCTGGGGCACTTTGGAAGCAGCGCAGAGTCAGACAGACTGTATATATACTTAATCACTGTATTTTGCTGTTTTATAAAGGCACAAAGCCATATCACGGTTTCAATTGAGTTCGTTGGCAAAATACAACGTTAGAGACCATTTACATGTTTTAAATTTTCGGTTCATTATGAAACGGTGGCACGGGGTTATTAATGGGAAACACTGAATGAACGTTTAGCTGACAAATGTGCCAAAGTTGTATTATAAGCTGTTCTATCATAACAAAAACCCTTCAACCGGACCGAAAGAGAGTCTCGAGGCCTGCCGCTGCTCTGAGTGAGTGACAGGAGGCGTGGCTCTGCTCTGAGTGAGTGACAGGAGGCGTGACTCAGCTCTGAGTGAGTGACAGGAGGCGTGGCTCTGCTCTGAGTGAGTGACAGGAGGCGTGGCTCTGTACATCTGCGGTGTGCGTGAACGAGCTGTCGGAGAGAAGAGAGAGAAAGCGCTGCCGGTAACGCTGTATGTATGGATAGTAGCCTACTGTAGAAAAGCGGTATTGAACTGTTTAACATATTTTAATAGAGATATGTTTAGAAAAATTATATTTTGACAGCACTGTTAAGAAACCTCAAACCTGTAAGATTCGGGGCTTGACTCAAAACATTCGGGGCTGAAGCCCCGGCAAAATCGGCTGGCGCCGCCCCTGGTGCGCACTTAGGTTTATGGCTGCTGTAAATTTTACCTGCCACAAGATGGCACTGTTTCGACACTTTTGATGCTTTGAAACCTTTCCCGAAACGTTTAGAGAAACGCTTCAAACGTTTAAGAGGCTTCATTTTTCCATCCCTACTCAATGGTTTTAGGCCTTTTTGCAAATGTTTCAGTCGAATTTAGCTGTTATTGAACGTTTACTCATTTTGAGCGTGTTTTTTAAACATTAACCATCTGTAACGTCATATCCAATCAGATTTCTTTTCACCCATATCCCCGCACCCACCATGCATGCACATACACACATTTGACAACACACAAACACACACCTTTATTTATTCTCTTTCCCTCTTGCTTTCTTAATATGTAATGAGACGCAGATAGATTTTAATAATCAATGTAAAAATTTTGTAAAAAATTTAATAAAAATAAAAACAGCGCCCTCTCATGGTATACGAACAGTGCGTACACTGGCATTGCTTATTGGTCAGGCATCAACCAATAAAACGGCTTCACCCCCCACCCCCGTTCTGCTCTCTCACGTCTGCTTTCAAATGCTCAAGTCAGTTTTGCAACAGGAATATCGCAAAAAGAGTAGCAAAAGTCAAAGCGCCAGGAATTGAACTTGTACTGCCAGATCTGAGAGGTTGTAAGCGCCGACTTGAAGCTGTACAGTGAAACTGAAGTAAAGTGCAAAAGTAAATATGTCTCACACATTTGTGTCTGTTATTTTGTTTATGTGAATGCCATTTTACACATTTGTAACCGCTGTAAAGATAGTTTGCGGTTTGATATTCAGATTTATTTTGGCTATAAATACGCAGTGCGCTGTCATAGACATGCAAATAATACCGAATATCATTCTCCATGATTTGTGAATTAAGGTGACGCTGTCCTTTGGGCCGAAATCAGGGTTTTTTTTCGGAGCGACTCTTAATTTTATAATGGCTATAGCTCCAAAAGTTGGACATTTAGAGGAATGAAACCGGTGTCATCTTCACCAGCTTGATCTGTGAATTTTTTCACAGCAAAGCTCTTGTCCGTAACCCCCTTGGTAAGTCCGCCAGGAAGGAATGTGAAAGAAAGGCGTTCTTCATGTTTAACGTCTATTACCAATGAACACGCAGCCTGCTGGAATAAAATAACATTGTTTTAGGTGGAGCTCGATTTATGAAAACTTTCACAATAGCATTTTATCTCGTGGCCGTTTTTCTCTTTGCTCTGCCTCCCGTTTTTTTGTATAATATGGTCTTGCGGTTGCTGTTTCAATGAATAACCGTTTCCAATCCATTAGGTAAATGACCTTTATATATACATAAGGTCACTAATATCACTATTCTGATCTGTGAAAACTTTCACAATTCAGTACGGGTCAGCTGACCCTTCCCAGGATCTCAGGACCCTGGGAAGGGTCAGCTGACCAAAACTGACCTGTGAAAGTTTTTACAGATCAGAATAGCGATGTTACTGACCCTGGGATGGGTCAGCTCACCCGTTCTGACCTATGAAAGTTTTCACAGATCAGAAAAGTGATGTACATGACCCAGGTAAGCTCAGCTGACCCGTACTGAACTGTGAAATTTTTCACAAATAAGAGTAGTGATGTTACTGACCCAGGTAAGGGTCAGCTGACCAAAACTCAACTGTGAAAGTTTCCACAGATCAGAATAGTGATATTAGTGACCTTATGTATATATAAAGGTCATTTACCTAATGGATTGGAAACGGTTATTCATTGAAACAGCAACCGCAAGACCATATTATACAAAAAAACGGGAGGCAGAGCAAAGAGAAAAACGGCCACGAGATAAAATGCTATTGTGAAAGTTTTCATAAATCGAGCTCCACCTAAAACAATGTTATTTTATTCCAGCAGGCTGCGTGTTCATTGGTAATAGACGTTAAACATGAAGAACGCCTTTCTTTCACATTCCTTACTGGCGGACTTACCAAGGGGTTTACGGACAAGAGCTTTGCTGTGAAAAAATTCACAGATCAAGCTGGTGAAGATGACACCGGTTTCATTCCTCTAAATGTCCAACATTTGGAGCTATAGCCATTATAAAATTAAGAGTCGCTCCGAAAAAAACCCTGATTTCGGCCCAAAGGACAGCGTCACCTTAATTCACAAATCATGGAGAATTATATTCGGTATAATTTGCATGTCTATGACAGCGCACTGCGTATTTATAGCCAAAATAAATCTGAATATCAAACCGCAAACTATCTTTACTGCGGTACATTACCAACTATTAATCTGCAACTACAACTTCGTAACACGAGTGTTTTGATTGTCGTCTGCGTGTGCAAATCGAAACATTCAGCTTTTCACATCAGGGCTGTGAGTGTAAATTTCAGTTTACAAATACAAATATTAATACGACAAGTTCTCACATTCAAATCAACAACCTCTCAGGTTTTGCTACTGATTTACGTTCATATGTAAACGCCCCCTCAGTTTCACGTTCACAGTATTATCTCAGAATGAAACAAAAGTGAAAATAAGCAAGAGGGCGTAATTCAACTTTGAACACTTGACTCTCAAGTCATTTCCTCATTAACCAGAAGGATCACGATGGACGAATATACCATCGTTGTAGAAGGAGACTGGGGGGCTGAACACGCAAAAAGTGTAAAAAATAAACTTAATATTCACTTTCAGAGCAAGAAGAAATCCCAGGGAGGAGACTGCATTGTGCAATATAATGACAAGAGCAACTCTGCTACGATTCTGTTCAAATCACCTTACAGTAAGTGCTAAACACAAAACATGCGTTTTTACATTTATAAATAAATGCAATCAAGCTGTTAAGATATTATGATGTTATTAAAAATAATATATATAGGCTACTTACTATCACTGTCACTGTCAATAGAAAGAAAGAAAGAAACCTCACTTTGAAAAATAATGGACTTCAGGCACAAAAAAGAACATCTGTTTGTCAGAGAAAAAATGTTGTATTGAAATGTATCTAAGTCTGATTGTTTGTGTTTAAGTCCGAGATGACGTACTTTCCCAGGCAGAACACATTATTACTGTTAACAATAAGAAAATCAATTTGAAAGTGTTCAAACCCAGCGATGTAGAGGAACAGGCAGACAGCACTGGACAAAAGGTGCGTATAATTAGACGTTACAGTTGTTGCTAATATAATTGCGCAGTTATACCTGCACATCCCTTTAGACTGTATCAAGTCAATAGCCTATATTTATGAACAATATGTGTGAATTACCTCTAGCGGTCTCTAGTGGCCACTTACAATATGGTCTGTCATAAAATTCGGAATCTTATTTTATGGTAGGCCTACAGACACGTTTTACAGTTTCTATAGGAAAATGATTGTAATTTCTCTATATTGTTGAAAGAGGGTGTAGAGAACAAATAACTTACTCAACTTGTTTACTAGTGTTCTCCATTTATAGGCTAGTCATTATGCTTTTTCTAGTTTTGTGTTCAGAAGGAGCAGGCATGTGGAAATCAGAAATCAAGTAAGTCTATCATCTGGACTTTGGTCTCCAGCTGCTTGTGATCTTTATTGGATATTTTACTGTTATTGCCCATGTATTTACTAACACATTTCTAAAGACATCAGTTAGGTAGTTACCCAATTCATATAAAATATTCTTGTATTATTTTACTGTATAAAATTGCCTATAGGGAGCCTTAAACATTTACAAGAGAAAAATGTGTTGTGATGTATCAGACTTAGCTTGATTGTTTGCGTTTAAGGCCAAGATGATGTTCTCTCCCAGAAGAAACATGTTATTACCACTGAGAGTCAGAAAGAGTTCAAATCCAGTGATGCAGAGAAACAAGCAGACAGCACTGGACAAAGAGTGAGTAGACTTATTTTATAATGCTTTAAATTAGGAACAACAGTGCTTTTCCAAACAAACCATGAACAAGTAGCATGTGCAAATCAAACCTTTTAGTTTGTACCAAGTTACTGTATATGGCCTATTAGAACATTAGTTATTAAATGTTACTCTTTTATGGTTGAGATGTAAAACATTTTAGAATTTCTCTAGGAAGATGGTTGTCATTTTTTTGTAATGTTTCAAAAGGGTGGAGATGAAAGAACAAATAACTTGCCATACTTGCTTAGTAGTGTTCTCCATTTACATATTCTAAATGTTTTACATTTGTGTTGTTTCAGTTGGAGCTGGCAAGTGGATATCAGGAACCAAGTAAGTAATCATCTGGATATATGAATATGTGATCTTTTTTTATTGATTAGGATATCTTACTTTTATAGCTAATGCACATAAGATATTTTCAAATTTAACTGTAAAAACATGAATTAGGTAGTTACCTAATTGGTATAAATAATTTGGATGTGGAGAAGCCTCAAGAGTCAAGTTCTGTGGTCCTGGAGAACCTTCCAGATGATTTTAATCAAGATGTTTTGACTCTTTTGGTGGAGAACATTCTAAAAATGACTTTGTCATGGAATTCATACCAGAATTAAGAAAAGCAGTTGTGACCTTTAAAAATCTCAGTGGTAAGTTGTTCTACTCATATAAAATATATTTACAGTTATTGTTTACATAATAATATTTACATTTTCACATAACAATAATTATTATCATTTTGTTGTTATTACTTATTTATAATTATGCATAAAAGATGTGATATCATTTATAACCCCCTCCCTCCCTCCCTCAAAAAATAACCAAAAAGTAACTGAAAACTTAATTTAGCTTAATCTTCATTTAGCTCTATAGAAATACAGTGGCAAGAAAAAGTATGTGAACCACTTGCAGAATCTGTGAAAATGTGAATAGTTTTAATAAAATAAGAGAGATCATACAAAATGCATGTTATTTTTTATTTAGTACTGTCTAAATAAAAATATATTTTACATAAAAGATTTTTGCATTTAGTTCACAAGACAAAACAATAGCTGAATTTATTAAAATGACCCCATTCATAAGTGTGTGAACCGTTGATTCTCAACACTGTGTGTGGTTACCTGATGATCCACGACTGTTTGTGTGTTTTGTGATGTTGTTCATGAGTCTCTTGTTTGTTCTGAGCAGTTAAACTGAACTCTGTTCTTCAGAAAAATCCTCCAAGTCCTGCAGATTCTTCAGTTTTCAAGCATTTTTGCATATTTGAACCCTTTCCAGCAGTGACTGTATGATTTTGAGATTCATCTTTTCACACTGAGGACGACTGAGGGACTCAAACACAACTATTAAAGTCCGCGTGAACCGGAAGTTGCAAACAAGTTTTCTCCAGTGTTGTGACGTATATGTCCAAGTGAAACGGAATATTGAATAGAGGGCAGAGTTTTACTTTAGTGCTCCTCCTCTGCATCTCTCGCTCATAGCAGACTAACGGTTGCAGAGGAGTGGTTTACATGTTTTCAACCCAAGCCGTCAAACTGACCTTATCAGAGAAGGAACGTCATTCCAGACTGGAAAGTAACTTTTCAGATTTTGATTAAAGATTACCGCAAAAAACAACTTTTTCTGTCTTTTAACTTGCACGGATTAATTGTTTACCACAAGACTAGTAATATGCACTAACAAAGTAGATAAGGTCAATTTTGATTTCATGTGTACTTTAACAAATTTCAAAAACATTCACTGATGCTCCAGAAGGAAATCCGATGCATTAAAAAAACTTTTGAATTTGAAGATCAAGGTAAATTGTACTTAATTTTTCTTCCAGGATCCAAGTATCTTCTGTTGCTTCTGAAGGGCAGTACTAAATGACAAATATATTGATATGATATTTAAACAAAATAAGAAAAATTGTGACATCTTCATCCTGTTCAAAAGTTTTCACCCCCCCCCCGGCTCTTAATGCATCGTGTTTCCTTCTGGAGCATCAGTGAATGTCTGAACCTTTTTTAATAGTTGAGTTTGAGTCCCTCAGTCGTCCTCAGTGTGAAAAGATGGATCTCAAAATCACACAATCACTGCTGGAAAGGGTTCAAATATGCAAAAAATCCTTGAAAACTGAAGAATCCGCAGGAGGATTTTTCTGTTTAACTGCTCAGAACAAACAAGGGACTCATGAACAACCATCACAAAAACAGTTGTGGATCATCAGGTAAACACACACAGTATTGAGAATCAAGGGTTCACATACTTATGAATGGGGTTATTTTAATAAATTCAGCTACTGAATTGTTTTGTGAACTAAATGTAAAAATCTTTTATGTAAAATATCGGTAGCACTTTATTTTACAGTACGTGTACTTTCCTGGTACATCTATAGTAATTATGTTGTACATACAGGTAAAAGAGTGGTAACACAAGGTACTTACCTGACATGTATGTACATGGAAACTAATAAGAAACACTGCTGTACTTTCCAATGATACATACATGGTAATTACTTTGTACCTATAGACAAGTGTTGGGTAATAACAGGTGCTTACTTATAGTGTCCGTATATGATAACTAACAGACACATTACTGTACTTACTAATGGTACGTACATGGTAACTATGTTGTACTCACAGACAAGTGTGCGTAGTAACAGGCACTTATGTGTGGTAACTAGTAAGACACATTACTGTACTTACTAGTGGTATATACATGGTAACTACTTTGTACCTACAGACAAGTGTGGGTAATAACAGGCACTTATTTATGGTAACTTGTAAGACACATTACTGTACTTTCTAATTGTATATACACAGTAACTATGAAGTACTTACAGGCAAGTGTGGGTAATAACAGGCACTTATGTGTGGTAACTAGCAAGACACATTACTGTACTGTGTCTAATGTGTAACTTAAACATTAACTAACTGGTATATTCACTAGTACGTTCAGAGTAAATACATGGAAATAGAACTGTAAAATAAAGTGCATCCTTGTACATAAACATTACATAGGAATTACCAGCTCTTTAACCTTTGCAATAATACACTCTAATTGGGTTGTTTTAACCCAGTGGTTGGGTTAAATGTTTGCCCAACGTGCTGGGTAGTTTTATTTAACTCAACTGTTATATAAAAATTACTATATTGCTTGCTTAAAATGAACCCAAAATATGCTGGAAATTAACATTTATTAATATGTTTAATAAATGAGCATTTATTAATAAGATAATGAATAATAAACAATAAATATTTATTAAATTGCTTATTAATAAATGCTCATCTTTTTGATTATTATTGTTGCCTCTAGTAATTATGAGTCTGATTTTTAATTTCTCACCTATTTTGGGTTCATTTTAAGCCAGACATGTAGTCATTTTTAATCAGTAGTTGTGTTAAATAAAACTACCCAGCAGGTTGGGCAAACATTTAACCCAACTGCTGGGTCAAAACAACCCAATCGCTGGGTTTGTCCATTTTCAACCCAACTTGGGTTGTTTTAAACCAAAAATTTTTTAGAGTGTAAGCTTAAGCATTTTAACACAATTAGAAAGTACAGTAATGTGTCTTACTAGTTACCACACATAAGTGCCTGTTACTACGCACACTTGTCTGTGAGTACAACATAGTTACCATGTACGTACTATTAGTAAGTACAGTAATGTGTCTGTTAGTTATCATATACGGACACTATAAGTAAGCACCTGTTATTACCCAACACTTGTCTATAGGTACAAAGTAATTACCATGTATGTATCATTGGAAAGTACAGCAGTGTTTCTTATTAGTTTCCATGTACATACATGTCAGGTAAGTACCATGTGTTACCACTCTTTTACCTGTATGTACAACATAATTACTATATATGTACCAGGAAAGTACACGTACTGTAAAATAAAGTGCTACCAAAATATCTTACTCAGGACAGTACTAAATAAAAAATAACATGCATTTTGTATGATCACTGTTATTTTGTTAAAATTATTCACATTTTCACAGATTCTGCAATTGGTTCACTTACTTTTTCATGCAACTGTATACATCAGGCAAAACTCTAATGTAGCTGTAGAAAGTTATCCAAAATGTTATCAATAGTTGTTTGTTAGTTGGTTTCAATGTTCAGTTGTGTGTTGTGTCTTTGGGACATGGATCCTGGCACTCCTATCTCACTTGGAATGGTTCAGTGCCTGGATCTGAATCCTCATGCTCCATGTTTGTCTTTTGTTCTGAGAACATGGCTGTTGATCTTGTTTCATTAGCCGTGTGCTCTTTTCTCTTTTCTTGACATGTTCATTGTGAGCACTTCTCTGATCTTGTGCGTTTTGTAACACTTTAAAATACTGTCCCGTCATTTATAAATAACTACACTAGAACAAATAAGTAACTATTAAAGGGGTGGTTCAGTGGTTTTTTTCTAGGCTTGATTGTGTTTTTGGGGCACAGTTTAACATGTCTTAATGCTTCGTTTTTCCTATGAAGCCACTCCCTCCAAAATACGCAATGTGCTCAGATTGGTCAACAGGTTGGTAGCTGGCCCAGTGTGTCGTGATTCGCTGAAGCATCCGGAAATGTCACGCCCCTTACCATTCGTAGTTAGCGCTTCAGAGGAATTGTAAATAATGGCACCTATATTACTGTATCAAATTGAGCCGAATCAGACCCAGACGAAGAGGGTCAAGCAGAACCTCTGCAATCGCGTCTTTTAAAGGACGTTTATGAATGGTATTTCATTTTGTGTTTGTGTCAAAGTGTTTAGATATGCTGTCACTGCTGTTTGATAGCTTTCAATATACAGTTTTATCCTGATTAAAGCTTTACTGTAGCCGAATACATGACTGAGTAGTCGCATTTTTGTAAAGGTAGCATTTAATTTATAACATGAAGAACTGTTTGTCTATGAACATAGAAGTTTTGGTGTTTGTTGCACTAGAATTTAGCAAACTGGCTAGCGAAGCAAAAACGAGTCGGTCTTTGTTTACGTCCTTGATGCATTAAAAATAGCAACAGAACTATAGGTTTAAAAGACATGTACAAACAATAAAACGTACTTACAGTTTGGGGGCAATAAACAGCAGCTTCTGCTTTTAAAGTGAGAACTGCTTCTTTCGGTAATAGCCTTTGTGCAAATCCAGCATTGAACTCGTCTGGAAGCTTCTTCAGCGCCGCATCCAGTGTAGAAAATATCACAGATTATAATGGCTTCTATTATCTTCTGAAGCGTTGCGTCGCGCAGCTCGCGTCCGGTGTACACAATTCTTCTGCGCCACATGGTCTGGCCTACTTTGTTGCGTGTTCCCGGGGGCGTGTTTATGTTAATAGCAAGGGTTTATGATGTCACCAACCCGGGAAGAAGCTCGTTGTAGTCCAAACCGGTCGTTTTTGTAGGCATTAAACTGCCATAACTTTAAAAGACAATATCTCCGTTTGCATTGAACTTTCAGCACTGTAACTTTGCAGATACTGTTTATGCTCAAGCAGCAACATTACACACTAACTAAAGTTAACAAAGTGAAATCGCATTTAACCACCCCTTTAAACTATTAAATGAGACATTTTAAAATTTTATTGTAAAACATACTCCAATAATCTTTACTTTATTTAAAACTTCAAAAAAATAAATTATATTACAGTGTAGTTAGTAATTAGTTCTCTATGAGGAATTGTAATATGTAATTACAGTATTAACAGCCTACCCAAATTATAAGTCTGCTATACTTGTTGATTAAACAATCTTGTATATCAGTAGTAGTTAAAATGTTAATGTAGCACTGGTCATTTGGTCTGCATTAGCTATTGATTAGTTTCACATTAATTAAACTGTGTATCATTTCTGATGTAATGAGGAGATCCAGGTCAGCTGATTAAATCGTTATCATTAAATAATAAATGATAGACATATTGTTTTGGAATAATCAGAATTAAAATTAACATGAAAAATAGAATAACAGTTAGAAATAAACTTCTAATATCTCTGAAATATTATGTCAAAATCTGAGTACAATCTAAGTAAAATATGAGTAAAGTCTGAGTGAAATATTTTTGCTTAAGGAAAAATAAAGTTGTTGAGAGCTCTCTTTAAGCCATAATGCTAAAAGAGCATAGGTTGGGTCAAGATAGAGACTGACTAAACAGAAAATCTGTTGCCCTTATATACTTAAAATAATGGGCAAAATAATGGGCATAAGCAAGCTCCCCTTTGTCTGGCTGAGACCAGTAGACCACAAAAGCCACTGCTGCAAAAAGGCTGCACTGCTGCCTTGAAGAACAGTTAATAAAAAGAAACACTAAATAGATATCTCATAACATAAAAAAATATATGATTTCTTTATTATGGAAGTATGATTTATTGGATGATAAAACATGAACTGGGAATATTAATCTTTTTCTTCAGATCGACACAAGTTTCCTAATAGTAGTAAAATTAGTAGTTATTGATTAGTTAATAGTGAACTAGTGCATTCAACTGAGCGCTATTACCAAATGGCAACCAACCTCTCCCAGTTTCTCTTGAAGCCAAAACGGAAGTGACATAAACTGCGATTCATCGACTGGCCGCTAGGGATAGGCTCCAAAAGAGTCCCATGTTAAAATGGCCAACTTTACAGCAGAAAAAAAAAAAAAACATGTTTACAGCCTGGATCAAATTGTGGTTTTGATATATACAGTTAATTTTGCCCTTCATGACAACTGTCACGGGTGTTTTGGTTTTGTGTTCATGTTTTCCCTTAGTCTATGTGTCATGTTCTCATTGGTTGTTTATGGCCATGTGGTTTTCAGTTCTGTTCTTTCATTGGTTCTCTTGTTCCTTGTGTCACTTCCCCATTGGTTGTCCTAGTCATGTGTTCTATCAGTGCTTGTATTTATAGCCATTGTCTTCCCCATGTTCCTCTGTCGTGTATTGTTTGTATGTAACCCGTTGTTGGTGAGTGTTGGGATCTTTGTTCAAGTCAAGTCAAGTCAAGTCACCTTTATTTATATAGCGCTTTTTACAATGCAGATTGTGTCAAAGCAGCTTCACATTAATAACTGGTATATAATTGTGGCTGCACAGCAGCTCTTAAAGAATAGTGTCAATGCAGGCAGATCAAAGCACTGTTGAATACCAAATGTCAAGTCAAATGTCAAGTGTCCTGTTTTGATTTTGCATGTTGTCATTTGCACACCCGACACAAATTAAAATTACTGGTGTTGGGGCATCTATATCGTAAACAAGACACTGTAGATAGTAAACCTTAGAACTTTCAACTTGTTATCTTCATTAATATTTTAGATTGTGTCTAAGATAGATAGATAGCTCCTTTGCCTGCTAACATTATCACGTCACGCTAGGCGGGTGTGGTTTCAGCAACCAGGCACCTCAGTTCCAACCATGTCCTGCCTTTTTGCCCATTTTCAGTCATCCGGTGACATGCTGCTAAGATGGCAGATTTTCACTTTAAAAATGCTCTTCAGAAATCTACGGGTGACGTCACGGGCACTACGTCCATTTTTTTTTTACAGTCTATGGCTATTTGAGTTTTTTTATTTTTTAGTCTATGTAAAGTTGGTTAATCAGAGTTTCTTGTTTGTTTAAATTGGCTACTAGAATGTTTATATTGAGTTATTTTTTCCTAATGACGGAACGATATTCTAAAGTGTTACTGTGTTTTCACTGGCCATGTGCTCGTGTGTTTGGTGTGAGAACATGGCTTATGTCGTGTTTGTTTCTATGTGCCATGTGTTCTTTCTAATGCGCTGACCCTGCCCCTGTTATCTCATTATTAGTTAATTTGCCTCATCTGCTCTCCATTTTCCTTTACTTTTCATTCTTCCTATGTACTCTGTCTTGTGCCACATTGTTGTGGAGTGGCTCCCAGTATAGGTGTGCTGTCTTGCACAGCCTGCATTGCCCTTTGCGTCATGCCAGTGTGCTGGACCTCTGTTTTGTCGTTGCAAGCCCTGGACTGTGTTTTGTCCCCATAGGGTAGTTTATGTATTTCTTTTGTTGTGCTACTCTGCACATTTTCCCCATTCATAATAACATGAGTGTTTTCACTTGTGTGGATAGTGTTAGGCTTTAATGACATCATTATATGACAATGTAAAACTTTTTTTAACTGTTCATTGAAACAAAATGCACATAAAAAAACTTCCTATCACTATTATCATATGACACCTTTAATACTTTGTACATACAGTTGCACATTGTTGATAATATGACTTCATCAAATGTATCTGGCACATCTGTAAAATATATTTTCTTATAGACACAGGAAAGTTCCTTGTGGACAGCAGGACACATGAAAAGTTAAAGAGGAATAATCTGAGGGCCCGTGCACTGGAGAGAAGCACATGTGTGTGGGTGGAGAACCTTCCAGATGAGGCCAGCAAAAACAAGATGCTGCTGGAACTGTATTTTGAGAAATGGGGTGGTCCAGTAGAGGAAATTATCACAATTCCATCAGAACAAGCAGCCATTAATACATTTATGGAGGAAGAAGGTATAAATACTGTACTGTACATGTGCAATTCCTTGTAGTCTTGTTGGTACAGTTCCATATTTAGTGATAACACTTCTTTTATTATATTATTTTAACACTTATCTTATTTTATCAATGTAATTGCATTTATTCATTGTAACTGTAGCTTACATTCTTTTTTCCAGCCATAGACAGAGTTTTGAAGCGAGAGAATAACATCTGTGATGTTCCATTCAAGATATATCCCTACTTTAAATCACTGGATACAGTCTTGTATGGTGGCAGCAGGCCACATTTGAAGCTGCCCGAACCCATTACAGTCGGTGTACATCCTGCCATCAGGGAGTTCCTTCTCAAGAAAGGGGAGATTTTCTCTATTAAAGACCAGATGAGCTCACACTTCTGCCAAATAAACATGGACAAACCTAAAGTTTTGCTCAGTCCTGATCCAGCATTACTAAAAAATAAAGAAGTTACCGGAAGATACATTGATGACTGGAGTAAGAATGCCTGCGAGGCCTTCTTGAAAATAATCTCAAAATACACAACATCTGAGTGGCCAGTGTCACACCTCTTGTGGTCTAAAACGAAGAAAGATGTTATGGAAGTGGTGAAAGATAAGGTTTTTACAGATTTGGATGCCTCTAAAGGGGTCCTGACACTGGCAGGAATGACCCATGAGATAACTGGACTGAAACTCATCATGGAGAAAATTTTAGAGAGAGCAACAAATCAAATTGAGAGAGAGAAGAACAGTGTGACAGAGCAAATGGAGATGTCTCCTGCCATGTACTCTCTGCTTTTACAAGATGGTCTGAAAAGTGCTGTTTCTCTAAACCTGCACATTGACTACAACAAAAAAATGAACAGGCTTAATTTATCCGGTCTTTATACAGAAATTCTTGCATTCAAGAATTGGGTCCTTGATAAGAAAATAAATATGAAACGGAAGCCCTTGAAGATTGACCGTTCAATCCTGGAGTTCCTGAGATCAGTGAATTGTGATGAAATGTCCACACATCTCTTTATATCTAATGGAATAACTGCTGTCTACACAATCGAAAATGAAGATGTTGTTTTGACTGGGAGCACAGAAAAAGCACTTGTTGAGGCAGAGAAGAGGGTGAATATGGTTCTTACATCCAAAGACCTCATTATAGAAGATCAGGGTGTCCTTCAAATGCCAGAGTGGCAGGATCTCAATAAACAATTGCAAAAATCATTCCATACATCCAAAAATCTATCTGTGTTTATAAATCTTTCACAGAGAGACAAAGTAATAGTGACTGGATTCAGAGATCCAGTGATGGAGGTCAGTGAGAACCTAGAAAGTTTCATTGTAGAACACGCTAAAATTGAAGAAACAGTTTTTGTAAAATCACATGCAGCAGTTGAATTCATAAAATACAAAAAATCACAAGACTGGCAGCATTTTATGAAGTCTGATAAAATTAAAGTGAATTTTGATTCCAAGAGACCCTGGATCAGACTGTCTGGAGAACGTGGATTTGTCCAGCCAGCTATGACTTTCTTTAAAAGGTTGGCAGATTCTCTCTACACGGACACACACATCAGTAAAAAGGCAGGAGCAAAGAAGTACTTCAAGGAACAGGGTAAAATGATGTTCTCAATGCTGTTTAAGGAAAAAAAAATTGTGGTGGTTCTCCAGGAAGAAGACATGCTGGAACAGGAAGAGGATGAATTTACTGAACGCAGTTTTGAAGATTTTGGTCAGGTCTCTTGTGAGGTTCGAATGCCAGATGGAGTAACTGTTACTGTCAGGATGGCGGACATTTGCAAGCTCAGTGTTGATGCTGTGGTCAATGCTGCTAATGAAGATCTGAAGCACATCGGTGGTTTAGCTTTCGCACTTCACCAAGCTGCTGGACCACGTCTACAGCATTATTGTGACCTACTCACAGAAGCAATTGGGCCTCTGAAGCCTGGAGAAGCTATCATCACTGACGCTGGTTGTCTTCCCTGTAAATATGTGGTACACGCTGTTGGACCTCGCTTCAGTGATTCAGACAGACAAACCACTGTACAACGTCTGAGATGTGCAATAAGGGAAAGCTTGATCCAGGCATCGACCAAAAACTGCTCCTCCATTGCAATTCCAGTTATTAGTTCAGGGATATTTGGTTGTCCTCTTGAACTTTGCACTGAATCAATCGCCAAGGAAGTGTGTGAGTACATCGAAGATCAATATCGCAGAGGTTCCAGTAGCACATTAACAAAGATACAGTTGGTTGACAATAATGGCAGCACTGTAAAAGCCATGGCTCAAGCTGTCCGAAAAGAGTTTGCTGCTTATAACCCCAAAATGACTTTCCCTCATCAAACCAAACCTCATGGGTATGGACAAGGCTATCGTGGAAGTGGTAATAGTCGTGGCCATGGCCGTGGACATGAAAACAGCTATCGTGGTCATGGAAATTATGGTCAAAGAAACCAAGAGTTTGAAGAGCCCAAAGTCCTTGGTAATAGAGTATTTGAAGGACAAGCACACTCAAACTCTGGTGGCAGATCAGATAGATATGAAGGATTGAATGTTCTTGAGACCAAAACTACAAAAGCGGGACTAAAAATCATTCTGAGCAAAGGGAACATCCAGGATGCACATGTAAGTGAATCATAGTTAAAAACTAACAGAAAGCAAAAAATAGCAAAAAATATGCTGGAGTTTAAAAAAAAAAAAATTAATTAGTCTTTTTTCACTTGTTAGCCCCCATAAAAAAATCTAAAAATCCTTAAAACATTAAAACAAGAAAGAAAAAAAAGACTGACCAACTACTATGTAATTTTGTATGGAAAAATAAGACTCAATATGTCAAAAGATCTGTGTTGTCCAACAGCTTCAGTAACGGTGGTTTTAATTTTGTTGACTAAGTTTGTCATCATTTAGGCCACATCCACACAAAGCCAGAGCTTTCCCTATCCAAACTTTTTTCCCTCGTTCTAAAAAAAAATTCAGAAATCACTGAAAGTGACTCAAAAGCATGTAGTATACATGCCAGACCAATATGTGTTGCTGTAATTCTGCCACAGATACACTAAAATGGAGAAGAAGACTTGGAACATTCAAGTCGAGGGGTTGAGACGTGGGGTGATGACATCATCATTTCACAAAATATACGGATTGGCTGTACACACAAAAACACAATCACATTTTCAGATTTATCCACTTTGGGACATGGTTTCAAAACAATAATAGCAGTTTTGGCTCCCAAAATGCAGGATTCCTCTGGACGAAACGCTGATACGATACAACATTTTTACATATACAGCTAAGCGTGTCTCTATGTGGATGAGCTCTTAATCACCCTCATGTCATTCCAAACCACATTCCAGAAAATAATTTTCATTTTTGGCTATCCCTTCAAAGATACATTCTGGGTTAACATCTTATACAGTGTTGCTTCTCAAGTAATTTCTCTTGTTTATACTGTAGATATTTTTACTGTAAAATTAGACTTTTTTTTTTTATTAAACTTTTCTGTACCCGAATACAGGTCAGATTAAAAAGTGAAGTATTTTATATTATTTTTATGTTAATCAGTGGTGACAAATTTCTCCAGGGTGATGTCATTGTAAACACTATATCAGAGGACTTGGACCTCAGTAAAGGTGCCGTCTCCAATGCACTCCTTCAGACTGCTGGTCATCAGCTCCAGTCAGAAATCACCAGAACTGCTCGCTCAAACAATCTGAATTATGGTGAAATGGTCATCACAGATGGTTATAAACTGAAATGTCGAAAAGTCTTTCATGTAGTTTCTACAGTTTGGAAACCAGGCTCAGCAGATATGGTGAGAATAACAATCTTGTAATTGAAATTGAACAAAATTGTCATTAACTGTGTTAATGCTGGCTGATTAAATGATGCGCCTCATGTGTAAGTTCCATTTATTTATTTATTTAGATGGTACTTATTTAATGATGATAATGGACATATTTATTTACATTGTAAAAGGTACTCATTCAGATCATTAGAGATTGCCTGAAAAAAGTAGATACCTGGAGAATGTCTTCAGTCGTCTTTCCAGCTATCGGCACTGGGAATCTTGGCTTTCCAAAAGATCTGGTGGCCAGAATCATGCTGACAGAATTCCAGGAATTTACCTCTACAAATCTTCAAGAGGTAACTGTGATTGTGCACCCATCTGACAAGGAGAGCATTCAGGTGAGTGAAGGAAAAATATATTTAAGAACCATAAAAACACAGAATGATCAATATGTGCTTTTATTTTTAACTATAAACTATTTGAATAATATACCATAGTTGCTCATGTTAAATTTCTCTTGTATATGTTTGTGCTTCATCTTTTAGTGCTTTACCAGCATCTTTAGAAATGGGATCCAGGGACCCACCACAAAAGGACCAGATCGACTTGCCATGAATAAAACAAATATTTCTGGCAAGTCAGCTCAGACCTCTGGTAACACTTTCTGATGTCCATTACAAAATATTTTTTTTATATTGAAAAATATTTTCTGATAAAAAGTATATCCAAATATCACATGATATATTTAGGATAGTGACAAAATAAAACTGTAGAGATTTTCCATACACTGTACATCTTCTTTGTTTTTCTTTAGGGCTTTTTGGCAAAGTTTTCTCTCCCTCTCTTGGGGTGCACACTACGCATCTGGGTCAAGTGACTCTGGAGGTTTCATCTGGAGACATAACTAAAGAAAAAACTAATGCAATTGTCAACTCAAATCCGACATTTTTTCTAAAAGCAGGTTAATCCTACTTCACACACTATCTTGCTTATTTGAATGAATCTCTGTTTCATTTATAATTTATTTCACATTTGATGAGAAGTATAATGTTACTGTCAATTTTTAATTGTAATCCAGGAGTATCAAAGGCCATTTTAGATGCGGCTGGATTACAAGTGGAACAAGAATATTCACAGATTGGTTTGTATATTCTTTTATTATCTATGGACATTACCTTTTTGAATACTTTAAGAGTGATCTAATGAACTTTTAGATACCATTGGTAAACCCATTTTTTCCCAAAAAGTGGGATCATCAAACATTCAGCAAACAGCGATTGTGACCTCAGCCGGGCACCTGCCATGTGGAAAGATTATCCATATTATTGGACGCAATAAACCATATGAAATTAAGAATGTAGTTTTGTCTGTTCTGAAATTGTGCGAGTCACGCCAGATTACTTCTGTCGCCTTCCCAGCTCTTGGCACTGGTAAGATGCTTTGTGTGGTCTTTTTTTTTTTTTTTTTTTACATAATGGCAATAAGAGTTTTTCTTATTTACTTTTTCTTCTTAATTTAATTCAAACGTTTTCAACTGACATTTTGTGTGAATTATTCGATATTGTTTTCCCTTTTTTGTCTTTAACCCTTTAGGTCAGGGTGGTATTAATCCAGCTGATGTTGCAGATGCAATGGTTGATGCAGTTGTTGGCTTTGTAAAGAGAAAGAAACCTGTGCATGTAAAGTTTGTAAAGTTTCTTATATTCCAGACAAACATGTTGTCAGACTTCCACAAAAGCATGGTCAGAAGATCTGGTGAAAAACTAGATGTGGATGAAGGTCTGTTTACCAGAATTAATGGTCAGTAAACGATAATAAAAAAAGAATGCTAATCCTATCCATTCTTGTTTTTCTTAAATACAGTAATTAATCCCTCTGTTTCTTTCCATCAAACATCAAACTTTGAAAAAAAAAAAAAAGACTATTTTTGGGGGGAAAGTTCAGAATCTCCCAAAAATGAAGAGTTTGTGATGGCGGTTGAGGGAATTGAGCCAGCTGTGTTCCAACTGTGTGGAGAGACACCAGAGGACCTGAGGGAAGCCAAGGACATGATCAATAGCTTCTTAGTACGGGAGCATTTGACCATCCCAATCCGTGATCCAGACATTGCTCATTTCACCAAGGAGGATGTAGAAATGCTTAACTCCATGCAGAGGGAGTTCACAGTCAGTGTCCAACTTGAGAAGAAAGGCCAAGACTCTGTTATCACATTGGAGGGCCTGACAAGAGACGTTCACAGTGCAGAGAGTCGTATTCGGGATGTGATCCGCAAGGTGGAAAGAAACGAATCCCGAAAACGTGAGGCATTTATAATCAACAGTATGGTTATTTGGCAATATCAGGAGAATGGACGCCACCCCAAAAACTTTGATATGTTGACTAATTATGAGCTGGAACAGGCCCATCAGAATAGACAGCCTTCAGTGAGATTCAAGATTAATAATGAAGATTATGAGGCTGATTTATTTTGCAAAGAGGCCACAAGAGGGAGAATGAGGATTGAACTGAACAGAATAGATCTGAAAGGTGAGAATATGTTATATTCTAGACATTGATTAAAAGGCCATCAAGTACAAAAAACAGTTATTCATGTTTTTGTTCTTCTTGTCTATACATGCAGCTGCAGCAGCAGCTCAAAACCCTTTGCCTTCACACTGGGTGGACATGAAAGGAAAGTTAGTTGTTCTTGTAAAACTCACAGCAGGCTCAAATGAACATAACGAAGTGGAGAAAGAGTTTAGAAGAACCAATCTAACCTCTAACATCATTGAAGTAAGACTAGATGAAGGGGAAAGAGAAATCTCCTGTTAATTAGTTTTGAAAGGTTCTGGTGTTGCATTTTATAACTATAGTGTAATACTAATATTTATTTTTGTATTTAGATTGAGAGAGTTCAGAACAGCGCACTTTGGAGAAACTATATGATCAAAAAGGAGGAAATGGAAGAAAAAAACAAGCACAAAAACAACGAAAAGCGTCTTTTCCACGGCACTGGCCCTGATAAAACAGATCAGATCAACCATCACGGCTTCAATCGCAGTTTTGCTGGGATGCATGGTATCAGTCAAATTCATCATAAACTTTATTTGCTCTTGTAACCTTCATGTTAATAGTCTAATGCTTTTGATCTGTTTTTAGGAGCCATGTATGGGAATGGTACATATTTTGCTGTGGACCCGAATTACTCAGCCCAAGGCTACTCTAAACCTGATGTCAATGGACATAAACGTATGTACCTCGCCAGGGTTCTTGTCGGTGATTTCACCCAAGGAAAACCAGGTCTTCCTGTTCCCCCTGTGAAGAGCTCCAATAGTGCTGATCTCTATAACAGTGTGACCGACAACATCAACATCCCTAGCATGTTTGTGATTTTCCATGATGTACAGGCTTACCCAGAATACCTAATCACCTTCCAGTAATGATTATGAGGTCTTAGTTTCTGTTCAGCTAGTGTTTTTGCTGCTGTTTTATGTTGATTTGGTGTAGCTGAACACACTGCTATGTGTAATTTTTACTGGCAATGTAGACTGTTGGTAGTATCATGCTTATATAAATGACAAAAACTAAGAGAACAGTAATTTATCCTGAGAAAGTCTGTCCAATCCCCAAAACTTTTAGACTGTCCATTTTAGCTTGAGCTGGTTTTCTGAAATGACCTTTTTAATGTTATGGTTTGCTTCTAATATTTACTTACGCTAATCAGCAGATATTTACTGTCATATATTGAAGAATTGCCAAACAAAGAAAATAGTTTGTTTTGAACATAGATATTGGGATTATGTTTATGTGGATTAAAGGGGCACATAGATTAAAATGAGAAATACCATTATGTAACAATAAATTAAAAAAAACATGACATAGCCTATTAATTATGATTGGTGAATTTAAAAACAAAATGTTATTTTTTACTACAATCCTTTAAACATTCCAAATAAATCTGATTTTCAGTGGGTGTTTTTATATTTTTTTGTGTAATATTGCACTGATTTATCACTGATTCTTGGGACAAAACAGGGTGCAATATTGAAAAAAATAAAACCTTATACTCAGATAAATTAAACTACATTTATGTATCATCTTACATGTACTAAGCTACTGAGCTATGCTTTGATACAACCTCCCATTATTATGCAATAAGAAGTATAGTAAACACTATTTTTTACCAAGGCTGACAGAGGCAAACAAACAAACAAACAAACAAACAAAAAATATATATATATATATATACTCTGCGTTCCAAATTATTATGCAAGTGACATATCAGTAAGATTTCAGTACAATAAACATTCAGATTTTAGTTTTTCTAAGAAAATGTTTATTTATCCATGTCTTTTAGATCAATCTCAGACAAAATAATTTGCCAGGTCTATGGAAACCCTACTTAGAGGTTGTTCCACATTATTAAGCAAGTCACAGTTCTCATGCAATATGGGAGGAAGAAAGATTATTCTGAAGATGAAAAGCATGAAATGGTGCAATGTTGTGCAAAAGGCATGAAAACAACTAATATTGTGTGAAACTGAATGGAGATGATCAAATTATCATAAGATTTGTGAGTGATTTAGAGCACAGCAGAACTCGGTCAGATAAAGGCTTATTAGGGAAAGTTCCTGTCAAAAAAAAAATATTGCATTAAAAGGGCAGCTATAAAAAAGCCAGTGTTGAGCAGCAAACAGGTATTTGAAGCTGCTGGTGTCTCTGGAGTCTCAAGAAGCTCTCCATGCAGGCTGGCAGTTGTGCGTAAAGATGCATTTCAGCCACTCTAAACCAAACCTCACAAAGAGAAACATTTACAGTGGGTGTAGAAATACATGAAGACTCATTTTTAAATAGTTTTATTCACTGACTAATGCCGTAGTACAATAGATGGTCTAAATGGATGGATTTCTGGATGGTTGGTGAATGGCCACCACGTTCCAACAAGACTGTGACGCCAGCAAGGAGCTGGCGGGTGATGATTTGGGCTGGAATATTGGGAAATTAGATGAAAGGTCCCTATAGGGTCTCTGAGGGTATTAAAATGAGTTTTGCAAGATATGTGGAGTTCATAACTGGCCATTTTCAGCTATGGTATAAAAAGGAGGATAGTGCATAGTACAATGCACTATTGTACAATGCACTATGCACTATCCCATTCTGCAAAAAAACACCACAGCAATAAAACTGTTTGAAAATGTATTTCTACACCCACTGTAAATGTTTCTCTTTGTGAGGTTTGGTTTAGAGTGGCTAAAATGCATCTTTACGCACAACTGCCAGCCTGCATGGAGAGCTTCTTGAGACTCCAGAGACACCAGCAGCTTCAAATACCTGTTTGCTGCTCCACCTCTTTCTTCAGCTGACAGATTTCACTGATGAAATCCTCAATATCCAGCATGGACAGATCAGTTCCTACTGATTTACAGCAGATCACATCCATCTGCGCTTTCATGCTCAACATCTGAACACAAACACAGATATTGAGCCACCACAGAGAATGAATATTACCAAATATTATAATATATGATATCACAAGCATATATTCAGATATTAAACATATTTTCAGATTTCTACTTATTTTTTCCTCAAACATTGAGAACTTTAAAATGATCTAGCATTGCAAATTAAGCACTGTGCTAGTATACTAACTATTCTACTACAAATATCAGGGTGAAAACAGACTGTAGTGAAACTATAGAACATTTGTTATGGTTATTGTAGCGAAACCAGTTAAAGGTACAGTTTGTAAGATATTCGCAGTAAAATATCCAAAAACCACTAGGCTAGTGTTATATATTTTGTCCAGCTGATTACTAACAATATCTCTAATGTTTTCAACTACTTGTAAATCATGAGAAAATTCCCATTCTAAACAGTGACACGGGGCAGTGCAGTCGCCTGTCAATGACGTCAGTTTCCCTTTGTTACCGCCTTTACTGACGTAGAAACCACATGACAACAGTGTCGTGG
>RJVU01004711.1:440067-458000 GCA_003731715.1 Anabarilius grahami | reverse complement strand
AATTTTCTTCCACAGAACACTATGCTTGTAAATATTATTAACGTAAATTGCATTCAATAAAAATTGCGTCTAGCCTGGCTAATGCTTTGCCAAGCTGCAACGAAAATAAGCTAACAGCCCAGCTAGTCAATGCTAGCTTCGTTCGCGCCATAAAAGTTGGAGCCACTTTCATGCTACCCAAAATTTGCACTAATTTACTCAGACATGATAAATAATTTGATGTTGTCCTAATTAATAATTCTTAAATGAATTATGAATTCTTTATTTTTGTTTCATCTGAGAAACATGAACAAAGTTTAAACGGATCAATAATAATCAACATGTAATCAGCAACAGTTCGAAATATGTAGAGTTAATATAGGATGTGACGGGAACTCGATTGAAACTATGCTCAGCGTGAATGTTGATGCTTTTTAAGGAAACAAGACTTACCTCAAGTTCAACGTATGGCGTAGGATCGAAAAAGGAATGGATGATTCAGTCAGGCGTTGAGTTTTATCTCACCCGTTGTGCACACGTCCCTCCAGTGATGAGCTGAGTGTGATGACGCTTTCTGCGGTAACCGTTGAAATCGGCTTCATACTGGCAAAAGGGTCTGAGCCGAGCACCCAGTTTAAAACAGCCGTCAACGTACGAGATTCATCTTAAAATGAATTTATGTTTATCAGCTTACCCCAAGGCCATCCAAGATGTATGTGATTTTGTTTCTTCAGTTCAACACAAATGTTGATTTTTAACTCCATTAAAACCATCCTTGATTTAACATAAGCCAAGTCATTTCCAGAAGTGGTCCAGATCATACAGCCAGAGCTGGGTTACCAGTTACGGTGAACATGAATCGACCCAGTGCTTACAGCCGTAACAAAAATGCATGTGCCAGAGCGAGCTGCGGGGCACAATCGGCCCGGTTAACACACGCCGATGCCGAGTCTTAGGCGCAGGTGCCGCAGGGCAGCCGAGCTCGGGCCGATTTTACATGCTAGCTGGGAGGTCTATATCTTAAAAAAAAACAAAAAAAAAACAGCAATATTAATGCAAAATGTCATCGCTGAGATTATCAATCTGTGCATTTGATCTTATCATGTTTTATCATCCTCAGAGTGATTTTACTAGAATATATGGTTATCATGGAGTGTGTTTGCATATGACCACCACTTGATGGTGATATACTAACAGCCGTACAATCCAACACAAGCTGAACATGATGCTGGTTGTGTTGGATTGTATGGCTGTTAGATATAAAACTCAGACCCAAACAGATTTAAACACAGATATAAAAGAATCTAAATTTTGGACAGAAGCTATTCAGTTTGGAGATTTTGACTGACACATGAGAAATGACCTAAAATATTGTTTCCGCTGGGTCACAGTAATAACTGGTCACTTCCTGCCCAAAGGTCATGTCAACATATATTTATCTCTTTCTCTTTTGCTATATCTTGTCTCCTCTTATGTGAGTGTCTCCGCCCACTGAATCACAAGCCCCGCCCCCTCAGAAACGATATTGGCAGAGCTTTCTGCTGATATGTGCATTTATTTGTGTACTGCACACCATGCAAACATTGGAGGCCTTGCATTGATTATCTGATTTTCCCCCTCCCACAAAGACACACAAACAGAGAGACGCATGCCATCTGTTAAACTGCTGGAAAGGAAACATCTGCTCATCTGAAGTCCTGCCCACTCAGTTCTCTAAGAGAAATTAAGACAGAGGAATAACAGCGCGTGGGCTGCTTGTTTAATTTTTATTCTCTCTGTGCCTTTTAGCTTTTATACGACAAAGCTTTTAGTAACTTAAATATTTACTGCATTAGTCCTTTAGTCATTCTCACAAACACACACACAGCTTTAAATAGTCACCTAAACTTGGACACACTTAATCATTTTATTGATGTAGCCTATATATAAATCTAATAATACTAACCCAAATCTTGCCGCTAAAAGAATTTAACTTTTCAGGATTATTTGATGAACATAAAGTTCAAAAGAACAACATTTATTTTAAATAGAATCTTTTTGTAACTGTCACAACCACACTGCCTGCACCATCAGACACGGACACTTACGCCACGCCCACTCGTTCACAATCACCGGAATTCTGATCACCTGTGCATCATCACCAGAGCCACATATAAGCAAGCCACACTCAAACTCTCACTGTCTGGTCTCGCACCTAACCCCTGATTGTTACCTGCCATTTCTAACCTGTGGATTACTCACCAGTTCCTGTCTTCGTCCTCGTCTGCCTCGTTATCATCGTCTTCCTCGTCTTCCCCGTCTGTAAAGGAAAGTAGTCTGTCATTCTCCACTAAGTGTTCAACTTGTGTCCGATTACCTCTGTGAAATAAACTGTTCAACGTTGCACTTACCTCTGTGTCCTCGTCTGTGTCTGACAGAAGACCAGACCATAATGCAGAGCTCTCCGGACACCGGCTGGGACCGCACCGCTGA
Source organism: Anabarilius grahami (assembly GCA_003731715.1). Classification (NCBI taxonomy): domain Eukaryota; kingdom Metazoa; phylum Chordata; class Actinopteri; order Cypriniformes; family Xenocyprididae; genus Anabarilius; species Anabarilius grahami. The sequence goes on along the minus strand of RJVU01004711.1, from coordinate 455,549 downwards.
CCCATTCACTGCCCTGGTTCAAGCGGTCCGGTCTTCCCTGATGCAAAACGCCNTGCTCTCATGGTGGTTATAACGTTACCTCTCTCTTTCGGTGAAATGGAGCAGCTGCTCTTGCTGAATGGCACGGATTGCACTATGGACTATTATTGTACCTTTTGTATATTTTTATTTTTAACTGTATTTTATTTTTTTATAACGAACAAGCTGCGATGTCACGTTTCCAGTACTTTCTTGTGTGCGCGTGAGGCGCGGGCACGATTAAACAGCTGTCTTTGCAGGGGACTTGCCTCATCGTCATGGCAACGGTTCGTGAACAGGTCAGATTACGTCAGAGTTGGTTGCCGTTTGTTGGAAAACTGTTCACACCGCGCAGACATTCCACGACCCGACAAACGCCGATTAAACATGTTCAGTCGGGTGAAAACAGACTCCGACCAACGCCAACAGACGCCAACAGGGGTATCACACCGAACCAACAAACTCCAACAGACGAGTTTGTTGGCGTTTGTTGGCTGTTGTCGGGGCGGTGTGAATTGGCCTTTAGTTACTGTTGCTTTGTCCGACAAGCCGTGGCGCTGTCACGCCACACAGAGTGAATAATACATTGCGGAGCAAAGAGGACACTGACAACACATCGGCAGACAAGACAAAGCAGGATACTTAAGATATTAAACAAAGTCCCAGCTTTCAAACTGTGTAGTTATTAAAGAAATTCAAACAATAAAAACCGTTTTGTGGCTCTTTAGTATGTCGTGACAGATCGCTGTAGCGCCTCGGCTCAAGAAGCTCGTTAACCGATCATCTCTTCCTACTAGTTCATTTATAGCGTCAAATAAACATGAATGAACGAGTGAATGTTGTTTCAAATGCGTAGAGACGTCAATATACACAATTTTTCATGTTTAACTCGGGTTAATCTTCTAACTACTGGCTGCTTTGTCAGACAAAATGGGGGATGCGGCGTTCTGATTGGTTAGATCGATTGTCAATCAAACTCCCGGCGAAGGGTCAATTGTGAACGAGACTATTCAAGATTCACACCTGTAAGTAAATGCAGTGTCAACCCCAAAAACTGACGTAGTGACCGTAGAAAATGTTACTGTACCTGTATTGGATATTCATGTCTGGATTATTTCAGCTTTGTGTATCAAAGTGACTGAGGGAAATAAGGCTCATTTCATGTCATCATGTTTACCAGTAAGTAATAAATAACTGCTAAAAGAATTAGGCCTTGTCATTCTGTCAGTGTGATCAAATACCTCATAAACACACACTTTAATCCAACATCAGGCACAGATCTGCACATTACAAGGAATTTAAGGTTGTCACAAAGAAATTTATTTCTACACAGTAATTGATGTTCTAGAGCAGGGGTGTCCAATCCTGCTCCTGGAGAGCCAACGTCCTGGGGTGCGTTTCCCAAAGCGAACTATGGTCGCAAGTTCCATTGTTACCAATAGAGTTCAATGGGACTTACGATCATAGTTGACTAACGATGCTTTCGTGAAACGCACCCCTGCACAGTTTTGCTTCAACACGTTTGCCTGGAAGTTTCTAGTGAGAATAAAGACCTTTAGTGTGTCTGAAATCACCCCCTATACCCTCATTCCCTATTCCCTACATTACTCCACTAATATAGTTAAAAAATGGCCCTCCGGGAGCAGGTTTGGGCACCCTTGTTCTAGACACAATGTAGTTTTAGGTTTTTTACAACCATAAAATAACATTCCAGTAACAACAAAGGGTGGGTGTTTTTTTTTGTTTTTTTTTACACAACCTACAAATAATTACATGATGAAGCTATGATGATACTGGGTCAGTGTGTTTCTTCTTGTGACTCTGAAAAGCCCATTTAAAAGAGAAACTCTCGCCGCAGATGGAGCAGCGGTAAGGTTTCTCTCCTGTATGCCATCGCTTATGGATCCTCAGGTCACTTGATCGAGTGAATGTCCTGTCACAATGTGAGCATTTAAAAGGTTTTTCTCCTGTATGAGTCCTCTGGTGTATTTTTAAGTCACTTAGCTTATAAAAACTCTTCCCACAATCACTACAGCAATACGGTCTTTCTCCAGTGTGAACTCTCTGATGAACTTTAAAAGAATATGGACTAGCAAAGCTCTTCCCGCAGTAGGAGCACAGGTACGGTTTCTCTCCGGTGTGAATCCTCTCATGGGTTTTCCGGTGTGTCGAATGATGGAAACGTTTTTCACAGTGTGAACACTGAAACGGTTTGAAATCAGAATGTATTTTTTGGTGTGACTTCAGAGAAGTTGAGTTTGTAAAGTTTTTCCCACATTCACTGCACTGGTGCGGCCTCTCATTAGTGTGTATGAGTAGATGGCTCTTCAGATGGGATCCCTGGTTGAAGCTCTTCTCACAGTGAGGGCACTGGTACAGTTTGAAATCAGAGTGTATTTTTTGGTGTGACTTGAGAGAAGTTGAGTTTGTAAAGGTTTTCCCACATTTACTGCACTGATACGGCCTCTCATCGGTGTGTACGAGTACATGGCTCTTCAGATAGGATCCCCGGCCAAAGCTCTTGTCGCAGTGCGGGCACTGGTACGGCTTTTCACCCGTGTGGATTCTCTTATGCATTGAGAGATGTTGGTTGGTGCGGAAATACTTGTTACACACGTTGCATTGTAAAGTCTTTTCACTGTGTGTGTTTATATGAGCTCTCATATTATAAAGAGTGGTGAAAAAATCCTTCCCGCACTGTTCGCAGCGAAACTCCTTCTTCACGGTGTGCTCTTTTGAATGAAGTTTCCTCTCTTCTAAGCTAGAAAAGCTGATGTCGCATATCTTGCACGTGAAGGCTTTATGTTTTTTGTTTTTAATCTCATGTCTCACTAAATTTTCCTGTTTGCTGAATGTTTTTCCACAGAAGAATCTCTTCCTTGTCCGTCGCTTTTTGGATGTAGAGGCAGTTTCTCCATCGGAAGATGAACCAGCGTTGTCATCTTCTACAGCTGAACGATTAATCAAAATAAAACAGAAATTGTGAAATGTTTTAGTGCCATTAACAAACTGTAAAGGCTGTGTTGTAAATAAATACAAAGCCTGATGTGCAGCTCTGTGATATTTTACAGGTGTGCAGCCTGTCGTTCTCAGTGTCTCAAACTGGCAAAATTCACAATAGATGCTGCTTCACATGAATGTAGGTCAGAAGAACATACATGATATTTTTTCAATTGAATAATAATTCTGTTAATTCAGGATATCTGATAATAAAACAAAGAAACATACCTGAAGGAACAAAGACATCATCATCATCATCATCATTCTGATCTTCCTCCTCCTCGTGTCTCTGTTGTTGTTCCTCTGCTGTGGTTTTTATCAGGTTCCTGCAGTCCACCAGTTTGACGGAGCACATCTTCAGCGGCGTCTGCAGCATCTGCTGTTCTCCAGCGTTACAGTCAGAGGTTTGATCAGCGGATCCATGATCCTGAGCGTCAGTATAACACAGTAAAGTGAGGCTGAGCTCTGAGTCCTGTGTGTCTCTGGATCTCCAGACTGAATCCTGAGCTTCTGTCCCGTCAGTCACACACACTGAAACCTTCTCCAGATCCTGACAAACACAAATAAACAACAACCTGTTGATATTAGCCTCATTACTCAGCAGTTATCTCTAGTGGTTATATTGGTGATTAGCATATTTTGCTGCTGGTTTAATGTGAGATGTGCATAAGAAGTGAGAAGTGAACAAAACTTTGGTTTGATTGAGCTGAAGGATGAAATGAGCCGCTCAAACCTCTCTGTTGGGTTTGTCTCCTCTTTCTCTCAGCTTTGCCTCCAGTGACGCCACCTCTTTCTTCAGCTGACAGATTTCACTGATGAAATCCTCAATATCCAGCATGGACAGATCAGTTCCTACTGATTTACAGCAGATCACATCCATCTGCGCTTTCATGCTCAACATCTGAACACAAACACAACATGAGCAGAACTGAAGAAAATAACACCTTATTTTGGAGAATATTTAGAATGTATTTCAGATGAAAATGTGTTTAGGAGTGTTTATGTTTAGTTTCAATATTGAGCCAGCACAGAGCAAGAATATTATAAATAGATGATATTATAATACAAATATTACTAAATTCAGATATGATAGTCAGATTTCGAAAAGCATCTAGCATTAAAAAAATAACCATTGTGTTAGTATACTAACTATTGTTAAATACAATATCATGGTTAAAACGTGGTCACTGTAGTAAAGACATTTGTTATGGTTACTATAGTAAAACCACGGTTATTTTTCATAAGGCGAGTAGACAAGGAAACGCTTAATTTAAGATAATTAAAATCACAGACAAAAAAAAAACCTACATAAACAGCTAAAACACAAATAATGTAAAACATATTACCGTCTTGATCCAGTCTTCTTTCTTTCTTCAGTGGTTTTACCGGACCGGTAGACTAAAGAATGTAATAGCGCCTCCTACAGAACGAGCGATGGAGTTAGAAGAGAAGAAATGAAGCTGATTGAACATCACCAAACCTAATTTCTCTTATTAAAATACCATTGTATGGTAATGGTGTTACCAATAGATGAATATACTATCACGTAATAAAGATAAACGAATGTTAGTCAGTCAGCCGGTAAATCGTAATGACCGTTAATTTTTGAATTTCGCGAGTTCGCGGCTTTCTGTAGAAGAGCGCGTACAGATATCAGAGGCGCGCAGTGAAGAACAAAACACGAAATTATGATTTTTCTTTTATGTTTTCACAAACCCTGGTTTGATATTTTTAACATAAAAGGTTATTCGGGTCCTCCAAAAAATTAAACAAATAGAAAATGGCACCGTTACGGAACGTTAATTTTGTTTGCTGGTAGGCAAATAAATAGTTCATTATCTTACACGGGGGCACAAATCACTGTTTTTTGTCAGTGAACACTGCTTACTGTGCTATTCACTTACAAAAATGAACATCTTCCAGTGAAGCCTATCATAGCCCAGCTAGCAAAAATTGTGCGGCCCGAAAGCGGAACGATTAAGGCTGGAACACTCGGCCGATCCTCGGCATGAATCTAGGTCCGATTGCTCTGCGAGNAAGGCACAAGCTGACGTCAGGAGAGGACCCACACCGCAGTACCAACCTGGGCAAAGGGTTTGGTTATCTACTCGGGATATCCGTCTCCGGCTGCCTTGCCGTAAGTTGAGTCCCCGCTACATTGGACCCTTCACCATCGAGAGGCAGCTGAATGAAGTGACATACCGACTCAACCTCCCTGCACAGTACCGCATATCACCATCATTCCACGTATCCCTACTCAAACCCTTCATTGACCCTTTGTCTCCTCCTCCCACAGAGCCTGGTGATGATGCCGTACCTCCTCCTCCTGTCATCGATGAGGATCCCAACATCTACCGTGTGAGAGCTATCCTCAACTCGCGGCGGCGGGGATCTCAGCTGGAATACCTTGTGGACTGGGAAGACTACGGCCCGGAGGAGCGGTGCTGGATTAACCGTCATGACATCCTTGACCCCAATCTTCTGACTCAGTACCATCAGGATCACCCTGATCGACCTGCTCCTCGAGGCCGTGGGAGACCCCGTCGCCGCCAACCCTTGCAGTCGTCAGGAGCCGCCCGTGGAGGAGGGGGTACTGTCACAACCACACTGCCTGCACCATCAGACACGGACACTTACGCCACGCCCACTCGTTCACAATCACCGGAATTCTGATCACCTGTGCATCATCACCAGAGCCACATATAAGCAAGCCACACTCAAACTCTCACTGTCTGGTCTCGCACCTAACCCCTGATTGTTACCTGCCATTTCTAACCTGTGGATTACTCACCAGTTCCTGTCTTCGTCCTCGTCTGCCTCGTTATCATCGTCTTCCTCGTCTTCCCCGTCTGTAAAGGAAAGTAGTCTGTCATTCTCCACTAAGTGTTCAACTTGTGTCCGATTACCTCTGTGAAATAAACTGTTCAACGTTGCACTTACCTCTGTGTCTGACAGTAACATTATAAATGTCTTTACTGTCACTTTTTTAAATCAATTTAGAGAATCTTTGATGAATTGACCCTTCGCTGGGAGTTTGATTGACAAGCGATCTAACCAATCAGAACGCCGAATCCGCCATTTTGTCCGACAAAGCAGTCAAGAGTTAGAAGATTATCCTCGGTGGACTTAAACTTGAAAAATGGTGTACTGACGTCTTTTCGCGTTTGAAACAACATTCCTTCTGATGTTCATTCATGTTTATTTGATGCTATAAACTAGTAGGAAGAGATGATCGGTTCACGAGCCGCTTGAGCTGAGGAGCTACAGCGATCTGTCACGACACATTAAAGAGCCACAAATCGGTTTTTATTGTTTAAATTTCTTAAACTACACAGTTTGAAAGCTGGGACTTTGTTTAATATCATAAGTAACCTGCTTTGTCTTGCCTGTCGACGTGTTGTCAGTGTCCTCTTTGCTCCGCGATGTGTTTTTCACTGCGTGTAGCATGACAGCGCCACGGCTTGTCGGACAAAGCAACAGTAACTAAGGGGGGGCGGGTCTTTGCGAAGGGTCAATTAAAGTAGGAGCCCATGTTTATGTTGGAGGGCATGAGAGGAAGTGGAACTATTATATGCTTCTTTTTCAATGGCTCCGAGCAGGAAGTGACCAACAGTAGGATTCGGGAGCTTTTCCTAAAGAGAGGATAGGTGGAGTGACTGTGATAATCACAAAGTAAACTTAGAGAGGCATTAAAAATCAACTGGTTTCTGTGAATTGATACTCCTGCAGTGCGTCTGTTCGACATGATGTTTTTTTAACCCTCAGGAATTGAAACTAAACTCAGGTACTGTTACAGCTCATGAATATTTAATGAGGCAGAACTGTTTAGAATTGTTTGAGTGTTGCTAAGCAACTCTTTGTAACATTCTAGCTGATAGAATGTTCCACACTGTGAAGCAGTGATGATGCGATTCTTGGTTGTAATGTTGGCACCTTGTCACATGATCAGTCAACTGTGTGTTGCCACAGTGACTGTTTCCCCTCAAGCAGACCGAAGAGAGGAAGTGAAGGTGCCGCGCAAACGCTTTCAGAGATCAAAGAGTCATTCATACGGTTTATAAACACACACTTCACGGGATCACTGAATCACTAAATGTCACACACAACAGCAACAAACTGACTGCATTTAAAGCAAGAAACTAAAGGAAAGTTGCTCATATGCAGACAAAACTCTTCAATAGACGTGAAACCCTGTGTGGAAAAAATCTGCAGTGTTTCCAAACTACAAATCATATTGGTTTTATGTATCTATTTTTGTCTGTGTGCTTGTGCCTATGTGAAGAGTAGCATCATTAATCACTGGAGGATTATTCATCCTCATGAGTTTTATATTCACAGTGAGATCAGAAACAGAAGCGAAACAGATCTATTTAAACGCTGCAGCTCAAACGGCTCTAAATGAGTTCAGTGATTCAGGTCAAATGATGATATGTTAAAATATAACCAACGCCACCTGATCATCCTTTCTGTTTGTTTGTCTGGTTGTTATAACTCAGTTACAGCAGCCAAACAAAATCTAATGTTAAAAAGTCAAAGGTCAAGAGCTCAACTAAAGCAAACATTGATTTAAAAATTGTGTTAGAGTTAAAAGTGTGTTAACATAAGGTAGACATAAGAGATTTAATGTCTTTTATCTTCAGTTGTAGTCCTTGTGTTTCTCTTCAGTGATTCTGCTTGTTAACAGCAGGTGTTCATCACTAATCATCACTCAATTAATCACTTAATTATCTCATTAACTCTAACACTGCTTCATCTTATTTGAACACTTTAACACTCTTGAGTGTGGTCTCAAACTCTGATGAGAGTGTAATAGAAGTTTTGAGTTTGCAAGAGTGAACGAAAATAATTGCTGCATTAACTGTAATTACCTTTATTATTGTTCTTCTGTGTTTTCTGCCTAAAAAGGCTTTGTAGTTGAAGTGAAGAACGTGCTTGACATTTTTAGACTTTGACTAAATATATAAGAATCCCTTTTTGAAATATGATGTGATGAATTATGCAAGTGTCTGGTGTGTTTTATATGACGTGATTCATCATTACGATGACTGTCAGCGGTTCTGAGCTGATCAGCTGTGGACCGTTTCCTCTTTTCTGCCTCAGAAAGTATACAACAAAACTGAAAGTTAATGTTCTAGTTGTTCTAGATGTAAACAGAGGATGCTGATCTCAGGAACCAAAACTCAGCTGACCCATCAGTCTCTCTCTATGTGCACAGCAAAATCCCCAGAGTTAAATAAACATATGTAGATTGCACTCTCTACATAGAGTTAAAATAACACTGAAGCAGAGTTAAAGTTAATGAGATAATATGCTGTTTGTAGAGATGTTTAATCAGATCTTAAGAGATTTAATGTCTTTTATCTTGAGTTGAGTTCATCAAAGGCTGTGGCTGGAAGTCAGTTGTAGTTCTTGTGTTTCTCTTCAGTGATTCTGCTTGTTAACAGCAGGTGTTCATCACTAATGCTCAATTAATCACTTAATTATCTCTTTAACTAACTCTGCTTCAGTGTTACTTTAACACTATATAGAGAGGGACCATATGTACTCTAAGCAGAGTTGATTTAACTCCGGAGATTTTGCTGTGTGTGTGTGTGTGTGTGTGTGTGCATACACTGCCCAGCCAAAAAATAAGTTGCTGTTTGGTTTTAAATAGGCAAATATTTGACTCTTGCATTGTCATTACAATATCTTGACCAAAAAATGTATGCATTTCTTGATGGAAATAACATCACAAGAGGTGCATCAGTTTTTGGTCAAGATCTTGTATTGACAAAGTCTCCTCCAGCACATCCCAAAGACTTTTAATGAATGGTAACATCATCGATCACTGGACGATTATTCATCCGCATGAGTTTTATATAAACACACTAAGATCAGAAACAGACGCTGATCTATTTAAACGCTGCATGTTTCAGGTTCACATTAGAAGGGCTCAAACACATTTAGTTTTCATTATAGAAAAAGTTTTGAGTTTGCAAGAGCGAGCGGAAATAATTGCTGCATTAACTGTGATTACCTTTCTTACTGTTCTTCTGTGTTTTCTGCCTAAAAAGGCTTTGTAGTTGAAGTGAAGAATGTGTTTCATGTTTTTTGACTAAATAGAGAATAATCCCTTTATGGCATATTAAATTGTGCAAACATTCATTGTTTGTGGTGTTTGGTCCACTGTGAATCTAATTATGTTATGTGTGAGGCCTGTTTCATCTCTAAAGCACTTCAGAAAGTACAACAAATGTGGATGTTTGTTGTCTAGCTGTTTACGTTTTAACTTGAAGCCTCAGCTGACCCATGAATCTCTCTCTCTATCTGTAAATATATACAGTATAAGTGAAGTTAGTGAAGAGAAATGATCTTTCACCTTTTGAACTTGTCTTTCTTCCTGGCCTTTCTCCATAGTCTACTTGCAAGGGTCAAATGTCCTCACTACTGTAGTGAAATGTCATGACGAGTGGCCGGTGAAGACATTTGATGTGTTGTTACTAGTAGAAAAGGCTCATAAATGAGCAGATGTTAGCCTGTAACACTAATGATGTGTCTGGTGTTGGTTTAGGGGTCAGAGGTCACGTTAGCAGAAAGAAAGGTGATGTGAGTGAATAATGTAATGTATAACTGTGCTCATATTCTCACCTTGACCCTTCAGTCAGAGCGGAAGGGAGTTTAAAACATCTTGCAACTCAGGATGTGACATCATCAGACATTTTTGCAATTAACCAAGTCTATCGAGCCCCATGAACTGAGACACGGAAGACAAGAACTTCATATACCAAAGCATACACAGAAAGGAATCGCAGTGTTTCCTAACATGGAGCTGAAGTGCACACTTATTCTTTTTGGTGAGTAGATCTTAATGTGTGGTGGATATCTTTACGTTAAAGACAGTACATGCATCAGGGCTCAAAAGCAGGATTTATTTGCTTGGTCAGAGTTGTTGTGGGTTTTGTTTCTTTTGCTGTTGTGGGAACTTTGAAATGAACAATATATACCATGATATAGTTATTTTGTGTTATTTTATCTCATTTATATTTTAAAAATAAGAAAATGAAGCAAATTTCAAACAATAGGTCCAATACAATATAACAAAAATATGTACGTTTTTCAAGTACAATAGGTTTATTTAACAGAAATTTAATATTTCAAAATAGTCTTCACTGTATGAATTAAATAAAAATTCATTCTTATTAAAGCTAAAAGTTATTCAAACGAGTGCAGCAAGTTATTTTCTCTTTTGTTTGATTCACTTTAAAGGGTTAGTTCACCCAAAAATGAAATTTCTGTCATTAATTACTCTCCCTCATGTCGTTCCACACCCGTAAGACCTTCGTTCATCTTCAGAACACAAATATTTTTGATGAAATACAATGGCTCAGTGAGGCCTGCATTCACAGCAATATAATTAATACTTTCAATGTCCAGAAAGCAAGACTTATTTAAAACAGTTCATGTGACTACAGTGGTTCAACCTTAAAGGTGGTACAGAGGATGTTTTGTTTTATACATTTTTGCAATATTACTTGAAACTGTCTTTACTAACTGATAAAAGACTATTTATTAGGTGCACTGAAAGGAATATTATTAATATACATCATCTGTGCATGAGGTAGGGCCTTAAAAACATCAGCCAATCGTTTACGCGATCATCGCGTAAACGATTGGCCCTCTGGCTTGTCAATCACTGCCATGACGTTCCTTGTGGCTGCGCGCTCCGGTAACTTTCCACACTCCACAGGCGCCGCATGCAATGTTTTTGTCAGGAGACAGGAGTAACAACTGCAGATTATGAGTTACCTGCGGTGAGTCCGACATAATGAATCCACTAAGTGTGTGTGCGGCTTTAAGTCACGCACACACTTAACGATTGTAAGCCCGATTATGAATGTAAATTGATACTTATGACTGATCGCGCTCAAACGCGTCCAGTCAGAGCCAGTTGCGTTCAGTCTGCGATTACAGTCGGTGTTCAAATTCCATGTGAAAGTATATAAATCTGCTTCAGGAGCAGGAAACAATCGCTGTGTGTTGAGCACAGTCAGAATGTTTTAGCTAGTCGTTAAATGTGTGCCCGGCTTAATAACACAGCGAATGCCGGTGGTAAACACTCGTGTTCCAATACTCCTGAACGAGTTTTGGGAGGCGTTCACTCGAAATGGAGGGGGGTTGTTCTTATGCATGCGCTCATTTAAAAAAATCAGTCGACGGAAAGATCCTCTGTACCACCTTTAATGTTATGAAGCGACGAGAATACTTTTTGTGCGGCAAAAAAACAAGATAACGACTTTATTCAACGATATCTAGTGATGGGTGCTTTAAAAAAAAACACTGCTTCATGAAGCTTTACGAATCTTTTGTTGCAAATCAGTGGTTCGGAGCGTGTATCAAACTGCCAAAGTCACATGAAAGACTGAAGTTTCAAAACACTTACGACGTAACAAAGCCTCGTTTACTGAAATCACATGACTTTCATGCTCCAAATCACTGATTTGAAACAAAAGATTCGTAAAGCTCTGCAGCAGTGTTTTGAAATCGGCCATCACTAGATATTGTTGAGTAAAGTCACTATTTTGTTTTGTTTTTTTGCCGCACAAAAAGTATTCTCGTCTCTTCATAACATTAAGGTTGAACCACTGCAGTCACGTGAACTGTTTATTTGAAACAGAAATATTTTGTAACATTATAATTGTCTACATTTTAAAATATATTCAATATTTTTTAAAATGAATGAACGAACGTGTACACAAAGATAGAATTCTTGTTTTCTTGTGAATGTGACATTGGATTCATAAGAATAAACAAGACCTGTGTTGGTAATGAGCACTTTTTATGTAACATAATGTTTTAATACACTGTGTTTTTGTCATAATGAGTGTAAAACACAGTTAATGGTCTGTATGTGACTCAAAAGAGGGAATTTGTGTAACTGTTCTAGTCTTTTAACTTTGTAATGTCATGTTTCCTTCCTGATTGCACTCATCTGTCTGCTTCTCTCACAGATGAAGATGATTGTGTGACACAGAGTCCGTGTGGTGATAACGCTCAGTGTTTCAATACACCTGGAAGTTACTTCTGCATCTGTGATGAAGGATTTCGATCAGACACACCCAATTTCACAGCAACAACAGGACAGTGTTTCGGTACGAGAGGGGATTATGGGATAGAACAGTCCTTCAGTCTGTGGTGGTTATGGCCGTGCTGTAAACTTGTTTCCTTTGAGTCCAAAAAAAGAATAAAATAAACTTAACATCACTTTTAGCTAAACCTCTTGCAGATAACTGATAGTTAACAAAAGGCTCACATGCATGTGCTAAAGTACTTAGCGATAAACCTGACATCATCAGTCATTAACCCAGAATATTCCTCGGCTTCCTTTTCCATTGCAAATGTGCCTTACAAACACTTACAGAAGCCGGAGAAAATCTAACAATAAAGTAAAGAGCCCAATTAAAGCAAACACCGATCACCATAATGGGGACTTCAAGCGGAACAGTCTATTGTTGTCCCAACATTCGTTTGAACGTCTTTGTATTAACAACTTATAACTTTGAGAACATGCTTGAGATATTTAAGGCACAATGTAAAAATACTGCCTCGGTTTAACTCTTAATAATTAGACTATACATTAACATAGTGAATATACTGTTATTGTTCAATATATGAAAAGTTGGAATGTATAATTTAACATATTGTAACATATTAACACAATATTATTTCCAGTATATTTAAACCATTTAATATATTGATCAAAAATATATTTAAATTAAATTTTCTTTAATGGTTATGGGGAAAACAGTCCAATACTATGATTAATAGCAACTGCTTCCCTTAACAGATATCAATGAGTGTATTGAGAAGACACCTGCATGCTCAGATGATAAGGAGTGTGTGAACACCGTTGGCTCCTACAATTGCACGTGTCCTAAAGGATATCGTGAGGCTATAAGAACAGACTCAGAATGTGCAGGTGAGCGTCTTCACTCGTATTGCTTTTCATTGACTGTCAATCAAACCAAAGGACATCAGGAAATTACCTTTTTTCATTAAAGGTCAATATTTGTTTCAATAAATTATAAGCTAGTAAAAATTGTTAATGTCTAAACCCAGAATAGAATATTATAAAATATATTCTTTATTAGATCGCAGATAAAATAGCCTTCATTTTAAACAATTTTTTTAACTTTTGTTTGCATTTTTGTCCCAAGGCCTGTCTGTTTTCTGACCCTTATATTTTATACCATCCAAGATTCATCTGACACATTTTGCATGTTTTTAACATGTAATTTAACAAAGCATTTCCATACAACTTCGTTGCAATCAGGCACGGTTAATTTATCATCTAAGGGTACGTTTACATTAATGATGAACGTATTAAAAAACAGAAAAGTTTTTCCTTTGCGCTTTTGGAAAGTTTCAGCGTTATCAGAACGATCCCCGTTCACGCAGATCCACGAAAACGACTAAAAACGCTGCATTCTGCTGCCAGGCCAGTAGATGGCGATGTCACTTTGTAAAGAAACACTACACATGCCTAGACCGAACACGTAATACAAATGTGCGTGACGTCACCGTTTTCACAAATTCACGTTTTTTTGTAGAGATGATAACGATTTCTTATTAAAAAACTTAAATTTGAAACCCGTTTTCAAAAGTTTGCATTTACATGCCGATTTTAGTTGAAAACGGTGTCGTGTAAGCAGTCCCTAGGAAATGAAAACATTACTTTTGCATTTGCATAACATGTAAAAATGCCCGATAGAAAGGTTGGTATCACTTCCAGTTTTGTTAAGGTTGCACACGTGATGACACAGCTTAGCACATGTAACCTCAAACCAAAACCATGATGGTTTGTTCTTGTCTTTAAACCACGGGTAAAAAAATCAACCTGCGGCAACAGTTTAAAAGTAGCCCACTTCTGCATGAAAACCACAGACTTGGCAAACCTGACGCCACTGCGTTTGAGCGCTGATCACATCAACATCATAACATGACAACCAGCTAATGTAGATTACATAAATACTGTCGTCGGTTACAGATGATGTAAAACTGTATTAATAACGTGATCTGTTACATTACACATTTTAGGTGATGTACTGTATACTGACTACTTTTTGACCTAATGCATTTATCACATTGATTTGATTAAGACAATCTTATTGAAAACCGTAAATATGAGAATGTGTTGTTACATTATTGATTTAATTATTAAATATATTACAGAAGGTCAAAGATGTTTTTGGGAATAACTGCATTACATGCAAATCTGACACAATATGAATTTGCGACTGACGGTCTCTCTCTCTCACAGACATCAATGAGTGTGCAGATCCAGATGTTTGCGGCACAAACGCCGACTGCCTCAATCATCCAGGCGGATACAGCTGCAGATGTCACCAGGGTTACAGTAACTACGGCAATAACCAGTCAAAATGCGAGGGTTAGTGTCAGCTGCATTATGAGCTGTATGTGCACTGATGAATCTGTTAATATATGAATTATATTGTGTTTTTGTGATTCACAGAGATGGTGCACTTCTGTCAAAGAGAGTCTCATTTGTAGAAGACGACGTCTGGCGTCCATTATCAGCTGGACAGAGAAATCCTTCACTTTTTCTGGAGAAATGATCAGCTGTGAATCTGATTTAAATCAGACCTGTTTCTTATTTCCTCCTCTGAAATACAATAAAGTCAACAACAACATGAGAAGTTTTGTTTTCTAGTTGTTCATGTAAATAGCAGGTGCTGAACTCACTCGTTTCATTTCAAATGTGCTTTATTGCGTTACAGTGTTTTACCAATGCATTTGCAATGAATCTCGAACAGAATGAACTCAAAATATGTTGGAAATTAAAAATCAGACACATAATTACTAGAGGCAACAATAAAAATCAAAAGGTGAACATTTATTATTATTAAACATGTTAACAAATGTTAATTTCCAACATATTTTGGGTTCATTTTAAGCAAGCAAAACAGTAATTTTTAAACAATAGTTGAGTTAAATAAAACTACCCAGCAGGTTTGGCAAACATTTAACCCAACCGCTGGGTTAAAACAACCCAGTCCATTTTCAACCCAACTTGGCTTGTTTTTAACCCAGCATTTTTTAGAGTGTATGAAATTAAATGAGATATAGAGGATGATAACTGTGACGAGATGATTGTCAGTTTACGCTGACAGGATGCGTGTATCTATGCAACGGCGTCGTTTTAAGATGTAGAAGTCCCGAAGCTCTTCAGCTACACACTCAAAAGCTTCACAAAAAGAGTACATAACTCCAGATTCTTCCAGCTTACCATTTCCTGAGTGTGTTTAGTCTGTTTCTCTCTCTCACACACACAGGCCGTCAAGTCAAGTGAGTGATTTAATAATTATTTAAAATAGGTTTAAATTCTGTGTGTCTTTTCCTGACCCTTCCCATGACCCAGTGAACTGTGTGTGTGTGTGTGTGTGTGTGTGTGTGTGTGTGTGTGTGTG